>JAOTON010001316.1:0-85862 GCA_034440635.1 Lepas anatifera | reverse complement strand
AGGGTCAGGGACTTCGCGAGGAAGCGCGCCGCCAGGGTTCTTGCAACTGGCGGCTACCGGAGCCAGGCCTGCCTCCACCATCAGCGCGTGTGACGGAGTGGAGATAGGTCCCTCGTGATCACACGTGCCGCGGCTCTCAACTCCCTCGCTCCAAGAGAAGTGCGTTGGGCGCAGTGGCGGCAGGAACCCAGGCTTCCGCGGTGTGTTCTAGGGCTCTGCGCACGTAGGCATTGGCAACGGTCCGGAGCAATCTCTCTTCGAGTCCCCAGTGGCGGCCAGTCAGCTGACGGAGCTCCGTAATGCGAGATCGCACCCTTGTTCTGAGGCTCCTGTAGTGTGGCCCGAAGTGCAGGATTCGATCCAGGCGATCAGAGCTTCTTGGTGGAGGCCCGTGGAGGCACCGCTTCAGACAAGGCAGCCTCACCGGCATCACGAAAAGCGCTCTAGTTGGCCTTGTGGACTCTTGCTTCCGGACTCGGTTAGGCGGGCACTCCGAGCTTCGCACCTCGACCAACTTTGGCAGGTGGTCGCTTCCGAGATCCCGGCCGAGTCGCCATGACGACCTTCTAGCGAGTTCTGAGCTGCAGGCCACACACGTCAGGCGCAGTCCGGCTGCCAGTGCGATAGCTCAGGAACGTCGGTGCTCTACTGTTAAGTGTGTTCCAGCGGACGCGATCCAGCCAATCATCGAATCGTCGCCTCATGGGGTCTGCAGTCTCGATGTTAGAGTCCCGGAGAGGGTGGTGGCCGCTTAGGCCTCCGACAACAATGAAGTAGCCGTTGTGCGGGACGGCATCGGGCGAGAATCAGTCCCGACGATCGTCATTCTCCGCTGACCTGATGTGAAGCCGGTACAAGTTCCAAATCAAGAGCGGACGCTTTCGAGGACGCGCACGCCGCAGACCTCAGTCGAGTCGTCAGCCGTGTCCAGAGGGCGGCCCACCAGAGGCTCGAAGTGGAGATCCGCCTGGAGGTAGAACGCCACATCGCCATTCCTGACGACCGCTGCGCCTTTCCTTCTGCCTCGCGCCCTGCGGTTGAACGCCGGAGTTTGGAAGTCGGGTATGCGGGTAGCAGTCTTGACAGGAAGCTAGGCCTCCTGAACAGCTACGACGTCCGCGGATACCGTCCGAAGCCAGCTTTTGAGTACCGGGATTTTGTCCCGGATCCCCTCGGCGTTTCAGACAACAATGTGAAGGAGACTTCGTGTATGCCGGTTGCGGCGGTAGCGTCGGTTCTGGGCCCGTCTTCTGTGCTGTCCCCTCGGCGGCCTCCGGTGATCACCCCCTCCGCCGGCGCTCACGGAGGAGGACGCGGCCGGCTGATCGACTCATCTAGTAGGCCGGGGCCGCGCTGCGTGTGCGGCACCCGGATCCGAAGGTGGGCATGTCGTAGCCCGGGGTGGAGAAAAACAAGTTGATTTTGCCAAATCCGGGAGGCTGGGAAAGCGACGACGGTGGCGGGATGCCGCCAGCAAGTCCCTCTCGGAGAGGGCACGTGGGAGGCCGTTTGGTTTCCGCGGCTGGGGCAACCAGTTGCGGTGGGCCCGAGGGCTCACATCTTCCACCACTTGAAGGCGGTCTCCGTCGGAAGGCTTAGGTTTGGGTTCGGCGATGCCGATGCTCACTACCCTGCTGTCATAGGACCGTGCCCGGTGGTGTTGTAAGCGTCACGTGATGGACCCATTCATCCTTGCTGCGGTCCTGCTGGAGCCCCTCAGGGGACCGATCTTCATTTGCCGGATTCGTCCGGCAAGTAAAGATTGGAGCAACGGGGTGTGACGCGCCCGGGGCCCCAGTCAGCCTTGGGAGGCACTTTGTCGCATCGCTGCGGATACATCTTTTCTAGCCCTCCGACGGCCGCCGCCTCTTCCGACTTCCCTCGATTAGAGTCGGCGTCTGTCGTCGGTGGCTCTGGTGATGAGGTCCGCGGCGATGCTGATGATTGCCTTTACGGGCCCTTTGTTACCTGGTCGGTAACCGTATTGGATCGGGTCAGATCTGTCCTGCACCTCCCAGTATGTAGCTCCTGTTTGTTTTTGTTTTCTTATTTTGTTGACTATTTTTAGTTCCTGTCCTCTTTTTATGCTTCAGTTATCGGTCCCACAGTTATTTGCCTTCTTCGGCATTTTATGGGTGTAAGGCGCCCACTCGAGGCCTATCTCGAGCCCCGGCGACGAGGTTGACGGGATCCTGGGGGGTTGAGGTCCCCCTCGGGCGGGTCAGTCCCGAGGGCTCCAACACGCCCCCTTTGGCCCAGATATCTCGATCCAACCGGGGGTAAGCCGTCCGTAGGCTGCCGCGGACGGCCTAGCTACGCGGCAGTGTCTACGGGCACTGTCGCTCGGTCCAGCTGAGCAGGGGGATTATGTTTCGGGCGTGCGGCGCGGCGCCCTTCGCGGTGGGGACTGTGATAGCTCTTGCCGGGCGCGACGCGAGCCGGGGTTTCGGGAACCGTCGATTTGCGAGACTCCGGCTTGTTGCGCGCGCCTGGTGGACCGCAGTCTCCGCTGCGTGAGGGCTGCCGCGTTTTGCTTTGTCCCGACTCATGGCCCTGCCGGCACACTGGGCTGATGACGTCAAGGGGGTGGGTGCGTTCTGGATCGGAGGGGGTTGTGTGAGTACCTCTCGCCCCTCTGAGACGGGCGCACCTGCCCCCGTAGGCACTGTACCAGCCCCCCGGGCCCAGCTATTGACAGCTGGCAACCCGGGGGCCGAAGGTAAACTCCTCTATCATGGCGTCTTTATCTACACCCGCTCTCTCCGATCCGACTGCACGGACTCCGACCCCTGCCATGAACCCGACTACCCCTAGCTCACCCTCTGACACCGCTGATTTGACGGACTCTCCGGACGCCAGGCCCCCCGCGCGAACTCAACCAGAGCAGGCTACCCCCTTGACACTTGTCATTCGCGTAGAGGACAGGACCATGAAGTTGAACCCGTTTCAGCTTCATGGAGCTTTAACGAAATTCCAACCCAAGCGCACGTACCGACACCCAGATGGACGGGTAGAAGTTGAGATGGAAAGCGAATGTGCTGCGAAGAAGTTGCTGGCAACAACCTCTTTGGAAATCCGCACCCCCAAAAGATATGTGTCTGTCCCCATCAAGGTGTCTCCTCACTCAACAAAGAACAGCTGTAGAGGCGTGATTAGCTGTACCGACTTGTGTAATGTTTCGGAAGAGGAGGTCCTTGAAGGGCTTAGGTATCAAGGCGTCACGGAAGTGAAAAAGCTTCTGAGAAAGGGTGAGGGCCAGAACTCGGACACAGGAACGTTTCTCCTCCTCTTTTCAGGAACCAAGTTGCCGGGAAAAGTGAAAGTGGGATGGATGGCCATCACGGTCCGGCCGTTCGTACCAAACCCGATCCGCTGTTTCAGATGCCAGGGATTTGGCCACATTGCTAGTAGGTGCAAGGCAGAGGAACGGTGTGGGAAATGCGAGAATCTGGCCACAAGTCCACAGCTTGTGTGGCCAGTGAGCCAAAATGTGTAGGTTGCGGGGCAGCACATGAGGCGTGGAGCAACGCCTGCCCTAAGCTGGCTGAGGCCAAAAAACAACAAAAGAAAAACATAACAACCAAACCCCTGTCAGCCAAACCCAACATACCAACAAACACAACACACAGAACGCCCACTCTGTACCGAGACATTGTGGTTGGTAGCTCCTCTCAAGCTCCGTCAGCGGACAAAGTCAGCCATGGCCACCAACACCCAACCACGAATCAGAGTCTTCCGTCCATTAGCTTGGATTCAAACATAGGCGAGTGTACGGGACTTTCGCTCCGCCAATTCCTGGCGATGGTAGTTGACTTGCTCTCTCGGCAGGACAAAACTGTAAAACCAGCGAGCTGTACAAATAGCAGTGACAAGGGGACACAAACCTCGCTGGAATCCAGAGATGCCGTAGTAGCCGCGGGTCCTGTGGGCTCTGAGACACCCAGACCTCAGATAATCTCCCCGGGCCTGCCAAACCGATAGTGACGAAACGCACAAAGAAAGCCACGGTAAGCGTGCGCGAGAGAACACACCCACTCAGTCCCCACCCCACAAAAGTCCGCAAACGTCTGAAACGACAGAGATCACACCTGCTCTCCAACTTGATGGTCCTGCCGCCACAAAGCGAGCCCGGGTTATATTACCCCGCCTAGATACTACCTTAACCAAAGCTCACAGACAAGGATCGAGGCATGAGGAACCCCCACCAGCAATGTAGGTAGCGACACAGAGGTGCCGCAGCCCACCACCACTGAGACCACAACAGCTAATGTCCAAACGAACAATGCTGCAGCAATGCCACCACCCCTCCGTCTCCCGCACGCTCTCCTCCACGAGCAATCCTAGCGACCAAGCCACAGCAAATTCGTGCAGTGCCTCCGTCCCCAACCCCAGGCCCACCTCCCACGGTACCTCCTGGCTTCCCAGCCGCACTACCGCCACCTAGCCCGCAGCAGGAGGGGGTTTTTCGGAGCTACCTGCAGGTAGAACCTAGAACTCACCACACCGTAGCCTCCAGAACAAATTCGGCAGCGAGGTCGGTCTTACTCCTTTTCTTCAGACCGAACACAGAGATACCGGTCCCACTCCCGGGAACAGGGTAGCACCAGGCGTCCACTTTCAAGGGACCGAGCACATCCAGTATGGGAGCAGAAAACAAACCAACAGTACAAGGGAATGCTCTCGGGAGGAGTACCCTTCCAGGGACCTAGTGGAGCACAATGAAGAGTCATTTTCTTTTATCCAGTCTAGTTCTAACACTTCTCTTAGCTTTCAATAATATGACCCACATCTTACAGTGGAATATGCGGGGTTTTAGAGCAAACCACCCGGAACTACAGACGCTGGTCGCCTCAAAATCTCCCGCAGTCATATGTCTTCAAGAAACCAAACTGAAACAAGACAACTCATGTCAATTGCACAATTATAAAACATATCGTTACGATGTACCCTCAACAACAATAGCGCATGGCGGTGTTGCCATACTTGTACACTATAGCGTACCGTCACATTCTTTCCGTCTCAGAACTGGCCTCCAAGCTGTGGCAGCAACTGTCGATCTCGGAAATACGAAAATAACCTGCGCTTCCATTTACATACCTCCCGACGAGGACCTCCCGGGGGATGCACTGCACGATCTGATCCGCCAGCTGCCAAGAAACTTCGTTTTATTAGGTGACTTCAACGCTCATAGCACAGTTTGGGGTTGTACACGCTCAGACCGACGAGGCAGGCGTCTGGAGGATCTTATATTGCGTAACGACATTTGCAACTTAAATACTGGACTCCCTACACACATTGCATTACCATCAGGAAATACGTCTGCAATTGATCTTTCTTTGTGCTCTCCGACCCTGGCTGATCGTTTTAGATGGAGAACTCATTCACACCCGTGTGGTAGCGACCACTACCCTATCTGGATGTGGACTGACGCACCTCACCCAGGAAGGAGAATTCCGCACTGGAATATCCGGAAAGCCGACTGGGAAAGCTTCACAGCCGATTGCTATTTCGACTTTGAGCTAGAGGAAGGCATCAATGCAACAGAGCTTGAGGAAAAAATATGTCATCATGTAATATCATCTGCGAACTCCTACATTCCAAAGACCTCTGTCCTTCCCCGGCGCATCCCAGTCCCGTGGTGGACTGATGATTGTAAGCGCTCTATCCTTAAAAGAAGGCGCTGTTTTCGTATTTTCAGTAGAAGACCGACCCTCGACAATTTGATTTTGTACCGAAAAGCAAGAGCAGAGGTTAAGCGTACTGTAAAGGAAGCCAAGCGAACGTCGTGGAAAGCATACATTAGTACCATAAACCGTTTAACTCCCCTCAGCACAATATGGCGACGCATCAATAGGTTATCGGGTCGCAGTGCAGCAATGCCACTCCCTGTACTACTAGTAGGTAATTCTACTATAAGTTCCCCCATTGATGTTGCAAACACAATAGCGAGAACTTGGGCAGACCGGTGGCAATTGGGTACGAACGATATACGATTTATTAGACATAAGATAAAGAGCGAGCTGACTCCTGTGAACTTTGATTCTGCTGATGTCTATTCTTATAACGACCTTTTTACACTTGACGAGCTGAAACATGCTCTGATCCAAAGCAAAAACACGTCACCTGGGCCTGACCTCATTCACAATGCCATGTTGAAAAATCTAAGCATGCACTGTCTGACATCATTGTTAAATACATACAACTACATCTGGACATCACATGATTTTCCGGAGGGATGGAGGGGAAGCTGTGGTGGTCCCGATTCTGAAGCCGGGGAAAGATGGTCACGATCCTCTTCACTTTCGGCCCATTGCTCTCACATCATGCTTATGTAAGCTGTTTGAACGGATGGTGAACAAGCGGCTCGTTTGGTTCCTGGAGAGCACAGATTTCTTTTCTGAGTATCAGTGTGGTTTTAGAGCAGGACGCTGTACCACCGATCACCTTATATCGCTTGATACCGCAATTCGTCGCTCTTTTGCAGTAAAACAGCACACTGTGGCAGTGTTTTTCGACGTGGAAAAGGCTTATGATACGGCATGGCGATATGCAATATTACGAAAGCTTCGAGAAGCCGGCATTGTGGGCCACATGGGACACTTCCTGAACAACTTTGTTAAGGAGCGGTTTTTTAGAGTGAGAATCGGAAACTCGCATTCCCAGAGGCTGCAACAAGTGAGTGGCACACCACAGGGTAGCATTTTAAGTGTAACCATGTTCGGCGTCCTAATCAATGACATATGCAATGTTTTACCACCCAATGTCGAGCGGTCCCTATTTGTCGACGACTTCGCGATATGGATCTCAACGTCCACTTCAATATCCGCTCAAAGACAGCTGCAACTAAGCATTGATCGCCTAACCGAGTGGAGCATACTGAATGGTTTTAAGTTTTCAACAGATAAAACCACATGTGTACACTTCTGCAGACGAAATCGATACTGTCCAGAGATCAATCTCCATCTATACGGCAAAAGAATACCCGTGGCCACAGAGGCAAAGTTCCTAGGCGTTACATTTGACAAACGTCTTACTTACCTCCCCCACATTTGCGATGTTAGGAACAAGTGTATGAAACGCATTAACATTCTCAAAATGGTATCACGCACTTCGTATGGCGCTGACAGGTCCTCACTTTTACGCCTTTATCACGCCCTCATCAGGTCTGTTCTGGACTACTCATGCATTGCTTACGATGGAGCTCTGACCAGCGTTAAGCAGCCGCTGGACGCGGTACATCATGCGTGTATCCGAGTGGCGACAGGCGCATTTCGCACATCTCGTAGATCTAGTTTGCTCGTAGATGCAAACGAGCCCCCTCTGAACCTCAGACGCAAGCGACTTGCATTGATATATGCCAGTAAAATGAAGCAGTACCCAAATCACCCCACACACAAATGGCTATTTGACCCATCAGTGACAGGACTGTTCTCACCTGCCCGCCCGAGTTCCTCCCAGGCATTGTGTATGCGAGTGTCGCGTTGGTTAGAAGGTTCCGGAATATCGTTTAGAAAAATCGCAAAGACTCGACCACAGAAATCTGCGCCCTGGCGCGACGTTTCCATTCAATGCGACCAAGAGCTACTGACACTTGGGAAGTCTGTGACCCAGCCAATGATATTGCAGCAATCCGCACTCGAAAAGATTGCATCATACACAGGCTACTCTGTCTTCTATACCGATGGCTCCAAAAGCAGCTTAGGTGCTGGATGTGCGTTCGTGGGAAGAGACATAAGCCGAGGTTTCAACCTTCCGACATCGGTATCGGTTTTTACTACCGAACTATGTGCTATTATCCAAGTCTTACGCCACATTCTCCGAGACCCCGGTGGGCGGTTTTTAATTGTTACAGACTCCGCTAGTTCCCTAGCTGCACTCCAGTCTAGTCACCCACCAAAATCCTGGTTAGTGCCTACCATCCGGAGGCTTCTTAATACCGCCTTTTCTGCCGGGGCCAGGATACAGTTTTTATGGGTCCCTAGTCATGTGGGAGTACCTGGTAACGAGAGAGCAGATTTGGCTGCCAGATCGGCTTCTGAGACTACTCGAGCAGGAGCTTTTAGAGTTCCAGCATCTGATGTGAAAGCAGAAATTAACAGCCTTCTCAAATCTGAATGGCAAGCGAAATGGGACAGTGAGTCGACCTGTGCCTTAAAGCAGCTCAAGCCAGCCATAGAACCATGGGAGTCGAGTAACAGGCGGAGTAGAAGGGAGGAAATATGCCTTACACGACTGCGTATTGGTCACACATTTGCAACACACGGACACCATTTCTCTGCTTCAGCACCAAGCCGGTGTAGCCACTGTCAAAGCAGGCTTACTGTACAACATGTATTGGCTGACACAGGATGTAATGTATTGAGAACTCTGCGCGCCCGTTATTTTCCTCCCATGCCCCTTGCGAGTGTGTTAGGAGACAAGCCAGCCGTTGAGCTCCCCATAGTCCTGCGGTATTTGACAGAGATTGGATTTGATATTGTATATAATCCTCACCGAATGACACAAACGCAATAGAATTAAACACGAAGGAATCAAGTAGTTTTCCTTTTAGCTATTTACCTATAGAATAACGCGGAAGACCTAAGTGGCTTTTAAGAATTGATTATAGTGTATAGTAGGTGCGCTAAATGGCCCTAGCAGCTGGAGCGCCCTTAAAAACCCCAACACACACACACACACGGTCCTGCTGGAGAGGTGGGTCCGGGACCTCCCCAATAGGGTGGATCCCGATGGTGCTTGGTGTCAGGGGAACACCTCATTCTACGAGTTGGGGCCCATATCTGCTGATGCTGCGATGTCTGAACTGCGATTTGGGTTGGAGGTGAAGGCTGAGAACTACCCCGGCAGTGCGGGTCCCGGCGATGCTCAACGTCGACAACATATTTCTCATCTCGCCTATTGAAGTCCCATCAACCGTCTAAAATCCACATAACTGTTTTTTCACCATTATCCCTACGTTTTTTTCTAGTTTTAGTTTCAGCTGCATATGTGGGCCTTAAACCAACAAACTTAAACGGTAAACTGAGCATTCGGAAAGCTATAATTAGACCCCAGCATGTTCGTTGTCACTATGTCTTCACAGTTTGTCTTAACAGTTTTGTTGCAGTAATGTAAGTATGTTTTCTTGTTTTATTGTCTCATGTCAGCCTATTTCGTGTTTTTTGTCTCTTTGCTCTGTTTTGTTGTTTCCTTTTCTTTTTTGTTATTTTGTTTAGCGCATTATGTTCAATATCAAACCGGTGTACCTCTACTTTCTGAATTGGAAATACGCTAACTCATTTATTTTGGTATTTGCTGCTTTGTCTTCTGGAAAAGTTATTTTATTTTCTGTTGCTCACTGTTACCTATTTTTTGTTATGCTCGCTCGCTCTGTGTGCTACTCATCCCTCCACTTTCGCTCTTTCTGTCATTTTGGTAAAAGAAACAAAAAGATGATGATGATGATGACCTTTCCCCATAAGATTGTCGTAATTCACTTTTCGGCTAAAGAAAACGGGATCAAATTTCAGAACTTGCTTTCCATACGATACGTGCTAAGAATCGACTTCAGACCCCCATTAAGCGAATTCTCTGCATCAAATAACCCTTGAACCGTCACATTTAGCCACTTCGTCCCAACGGGTTTCCTAAATCCTTTGGACCAGAATTTGGCCCCGATTTGAATTGCATCGTGAAACTGCTGATAATGTCTTTTTAGAAGATTTAAGGTTCGGTCCCTATGTTTCACACTTCTATTTTCATGAAAATAACTTTAATAACTCTGTATCAAGCTTCAATGTTATGGTAGAATCAAAGAAATGCATTCCAGGGGACGCGGGGACTCTTGCTGATTATATTCACTGTTTTTTTCAGGATATGAAGACTGGTGTTTCCTTCCCCCTTCATGGTGGAATCTGTTGCGGCGGCAGCCGAAGAGACAGCGACTGGTGCAATTCGTGGAGAACTCGCCGTGACTAACGTATCGGACGTGGACGTTGTGCTGTAAATCATGGGTGATCTGCATTAGATACGGTCTTATGAGTATTAAATATTATTTTGACTGGGCCTTTCTATTTTCTTGTTAAGCGTGCTGTTGCGATCATGGGAGGAAATTTGTGTCCTTTTTGTAGCAACATTTCTTAGGGTTGCAATATTGCCTCTCGCCCGCCCAGTTGGTGTGCCCGTGACACGTTGCTGCTGTGGCAGTGCAGCAGCTCTGACTGGTGGAAAATCAATGTTTCTGTGTGATTCGTTTACCTGTATGTGCTCAGGCTTGTCCCTAAATGTAAGTAAACCGATCCATAGTCAAATTTAATGAAAACTGGGGAGGATAGTCCGGGTGAAATAGTGAAAAAGCAGTTTTTGTAAGAAAACAAATCAAAATCGGATAGTAGTGGGCACTATTTTGCCGCTTTTTTGGCGCCACGGCTAGATTGAACCCCCTAGATCCACCCTTAAGCTATTGGTGTCGTGTCACCCCCCCTCGTCTGCCCTTGAGTTTCTTTCATCTGCCATGTCCTTGCTGTCGTTTGCGCTGTCCTTTGTGCGTGCTAAAGTATCCCTCAGATGATGTGTCGTAACCTCCACGTATCCTGCCCTTTCTCGTCTGTCATCCAGTCCCACTCG
The DNA here is from genome assembly GCA_034440635.1 of Lepas anatifera. NCBI lineage: Eukaryota > Metazoa > Arthropoda > Thecostraca > Lepadidae > Lepas > Lepas anatifera. The sequence goes on along the minus strand of JAOTON010001316.1, from coordinate 75,257 downwards.
CTTGCCTTGCCCCATCGCCTTCGGTTGTCATGTCCCTTTGTTCATCTTCTATGTCCTTTTTAAAGGGAATGTGGCATCTCTATAACGTGATTTTAACTGAGATAGCCAAGCTGTAAAGCAAGTCGGAAAACCCGGTACTCTATATATCATTTGTCTTGGAACTCGTTATTTCCGTATAAAAAACTAAAACCTACCCGAAATATACCCCTCATGTACCTCTCACCAGGCGTCCATTGTTGTGAGCTGCTGGTGTGACGACATATCCTGACGTTACGATGAGCATCAGCCAATCGAAGCCTTTGAAGCGTTTTGAGTATGGTAGTGGTTGCCAGATCATGACATCATCTACAGGCAGATATTTATATATTTTCCTAGAGGAGTATTTTAAAAATCAAGATATTGAGCTTATTGTACATTTTCAGAGAAATCATGAGTGGTTTCATTATTTTCGGCTAAAAGTACGCCTAATTACACTAAATTACAGGATTCGACCAAGGTGCCTCATTTCCTTTAATGTTCCCTAAGATTTCGCATGTATCGTGCTTTCGCCTTCGTGCTCTGTCCTCCCTCGTCTGCCATGTTTGCCTTCTCTCGTCTGCTCTTCAGCTCTGTCCACGCATTTTGGTCCCTGATATTCATTTGCCCTGTCTTGTTTTGTCTGCTCGGTCATAGCCCTCTTTGGCTCTGTTCTGTCCTCATTTACCCCTGTCTCACTCGTGTGCTCATATATCCCTTTATGCAAAGCCCTCAACTTTGAATGCCCTGTCCGGTCCTCATCTATGCTTTCCTCCAACGTTACCTCAAATTCCTCAGCATTTAGGAAAATATTCCCAAGGGCACTTCATTTCATTTAATCTTACTAACAAAATATTTGATACGTTCGTTTTAGCTGCACATTGATTCACAGTGGACACTTGGTATTGCCATCATATTTGTTTGGAACAAAGTAACGGGTGAAATTAAGTTTCTTCTTTTTACTTTTGAAATGGGTTTTGAGAGGGTACTATATGATCTGGTAGTTTTGCGCGCCCCTAAACTCAAATGATTAATCGAATAATCAAAGAGTTTGGTAGATAGTGTATACTACCACTACTGGCATAATAGAATTAATTCAAATCCTCTTGATTTGAATTTTCCTCAAATTTGTTCTTCGAAATAAATGACATTAATACAGGCTACGACGGGCGAGTGCACATCAGGGGGGGTATTTTAGGGCGGATAAAGGAGACCTGGTAGATAAGAAATACTTCGGGGTGACCGAGGGAGGGCAGGGTACCGATGACTTCAAGGTCAATGCCTGTACCAAGATTCGTTCAGGGGGATCAAGGCGTCAAGTCCGGTTACTACCCCCAATGCAACCATGTTTCATCCGCTTTTAGTTTGATTTTGGCCGATTAGAAAAGCGTTATGTTTTTGCCGACTGTAGTGAATTCCCCAAAATGTTCACTTTAACCTGTTTGTGGATCGATCTTATTACGTTGACGGACATACCGCATCACATCCGGACATAAAATCATATACAGAAATACATTCCTTGCACCTTCACTGCTATAAACATAAAACCGCAAGGCCCAATCCGAAATAAGGAAAAATCATATACATCTTTAGGTACTGCAAATAGTCGAACCATGCTCAGTATCATGAAGTAACGTTTGACCGTTGAAGAAGTGCTCTTGCTAGAGAGCTTCCGGCTGTTAAGTGCTCGTGCATGTCAGGTTCTGAAGCTTGCGATCTCAGATTCTTAGATGGTTGTGTAGATTCTGTGTTGTACGTCGCCGCCGATGGTGCTGTATTTTGGGTTGTGCGCGATAAAGCAATATATTTTGTTTCCGATACTGCTGTGGACTGGTATTCCATGGCGATGCAGTGTGTTTTCAATGCCCTGACTTTTTTATTTTGTAAAAAGTTCATGTAAATGAACATGATGTGGTCCAAGGGCCGATTTTCTTGTGTGCAACAATTGTCGTAGATGCTGTTCAGTGTCGTTCGTGCCATGGATAAAGATAATGGAGCTGGTTTTATTCATCAGGATGGATTTCATCTTTTTGCGTATGTGTTCGACATTTATGAAAGAAAATATCATCTCAGCCGAAAGTAAAGCATGTCCATTCTCGTTTAAACCAGAGCTTTGATCATTCCGCCTACACATTCACGTGGAAATTCACATGTGATGCTGCTTATTGATAACTGTTCAGCAGACAACAATTTTGAATCAGGGGGATAAGGATAGCTTTCCAGCTACGATACATGACTCTTTTTATATGGCATCGTGGAATGTTGTTTATGTTGTGATGTGATTTCGAGTTCGCATTGCGTACTTGGTGCAGGAATGGAACGCCTACGAGTAAAGATATTAGAACGAACGGGGCACCTCAAGCCTTGCATTGATGCTGTGTTTTTCAATTGTGCTTGACATGTTTGCCAGGTAACGAGTGCACAAATGCAATGGCGTGGAAACGCTGTGTTTGATGTTGAAAGATCACCCTCAAGAAAGTTTGTAGTTTCACTGTGTTTTAAAACGCTGAGTTTTTATTACGAAGGAGATGGATACTGGAGACGAAAAGAGCTGTCTAATTTCTCGACGAAAACGTGTATGTTCAAACATTTTGACGTGGAGCACCGTAATGAATAGGACGATTTGACTGAAAGTTCTCACCAATAGGCGGGAACGATGTTGATGTGGTTTTTGTGTTTACTGGGTGTGTAAGACGAAGTATTGGATGTGCTTTCCAGTTATGTGAAGTCTGTCTAAAGTATTATAGTATCATGTGAAAAAGATCGCTCACGCTTATAAATCGGGGTGGCGCCGAGCGTGAATTTTACAATTCGTCAACAGTGAGTCATCTGCAGGCCTGCGTTATATTCTCGGTGTCCTTAGGCTAGGAAAAGGTCGCTGGGAGTCGTGTATAGTTTGTTTTTGCATGCTCTCCGAGTAGTACAGGTATCGTGAGGTCATTGTCGACAAATGCGACGATTGATATCGTTGAGCTACACTTTGCATCCGAAGTTCTTTTAATCGAAAAAGTTTTACAGTAGTGTAGTTTCTAGAATCGTACATTCCAAGCTTATAATATATGCGTGAAGCTGACCATGATGTTGAATTTCTGCGAAATGGAGTGGGAATATAAAACATTGCCCCTTGGACGGATATCTGTGTCAGGAACGAGAGACTTGCGAGAGAGTGCTGGTTGGCGCGTCCAGTTTTCATGTCTGGCACTTTTTAGCCGTTGCATATCGGGGCTGGGTGGCCGAGTTGTCTGCTGAATTTCAAATTGGATTTCCTCTCGTTGGGTTCGTGGCTTCAATGGCTGGGTTGAAAATCGCCTTCCCTGCTTCATCTGGTCTGATCTTGAACTTCCACGCTAATTCTCAATGTTCCCTCTAAGTGGGAAAATGTGTGCGTTGATAGACCATGCTAAAATAAAAATGTCACAGAATGGTGTGCAGTTTGCCCTCTGTCAGGATATCATCTGGAGTAAATTTGTTTAACACGCGCTGTGGGGGAGGTCCTATAGTGCCCCCCCCTCCCGAGATCTCGGAAACCAAGATCGTTAGAAAAGGCCCATTGGTGGTGTCAGCGATAAACGAACGATATGTACAAACGTTTTCCGGAGGACCAGAATTATATTCACGAGATAAACGAACGGAACAAGACGCTTCGACGACACGAACAAAACTGCCGCCACTCCGGCACACTGGGCGGCGGGCGACCTCCAGTGCCGCTGGCTCAAGACAAATAGTAAGGGGCGGCGGCGGATGTCTGGCCAGAGGGTCGGGCCCCCACTGCGCCATCCGCTGGCAGCCCGGGGAGGCCGTGGTACGTCTAGACGGCTACACGGGCGGAGGGGAAGGTTGGACTGTATGTCTGGATGCTGTCTGAGTACGCTACCGTACTCAGACCCAGCACCACACAGTATCGAACGCACGGTTGTTGCCTGCACGGACGGGGCACGATATTTATAACGCACGTTGCTTATGTACAATCTGTCACCCATCACTCATACGAAGGTACATACATACCTGATATTTACAGATATAGTCGAAACGGTCAGAGCAACACTCATATGAGCCTCACACGAGGCCTAAACGTCACTCTCCAGCACACAGAGCCACGCAGCGGGACGGGTGTACTGTTCGGTGGCGGTTTTAACCTGTGCCCAGCGAACCACCCCATCCTCGCTGGTCGTGGCTCTTGTACTGCGGTCGAGTGCTCACACTCCGGGGGCGTGCTATGAGCTATCCCCTGCTATGAGCTCAGGATCGCCGCATTTCACGTTGGCATTGTCCGTCTGTCATTTCTGCCGCACGTGCGTGGTAGCGGTGACTATCCCGTCTTATGCGCACTGAGCGTGAGTCTGACATGAAACGGTCCGGAACAATCGGAAGTTGGTGTTCTGATTTGGGGTGATCGGCTGGTCTGTCGCTCCTCCAGATCGCTCCACAGAAAACGGAGAGCTGGCTTGTTTCCGATTCTCATGCGGACCCAGTGGCATATGGTCACTGTTCACGCCATCAGCGCCATAAGACGCCACAGAAACCACATCCGAGCCCCTGGCAGGTCGGCAAACAGGCCCGGCACCACTAATAGATTATTCTTCAAGCTGGTACCATCGGACCGCGCTATTACGTCAATCACAATGCGTGGGTCTCTTGTTTGTTTGCGCTGGTGACCGCACGGCAGGCGGAAGTGCTGCTTTCGCGGGTGAGGGACCAGGGGGCGCAGCGGGGGCCAGCTTCCGGGCATGACCGTCCCGCAGGTATTTCTGAGTGTAGTCTGACGTTTTAGCGGTGTTCACGTGCTTTAGATTCATGTGACTGGGTGGAGCGGTCCATTCCTAACTCCAGGGACAGCTGGTCTTCCACCATAGTCAGCTGGCTTCCCAGGTCAAATATGGCACTCGCTGCTCTCTGTCCACAGGGCCCGTACACTAAAACCGGCATCGTCTGCAAAATATCATGGGTGTGCTCCGTGGAGGCCGCGCCGACGTGACCGGTGTCGCCTCCCCGCTGAGCCGGGAATATCCGCGGCGCGCCGTGTAGCAAAGGGTGGTGGCAGCACTCGCAGTTGACGGCCGCAGTCAAGGGCTTAGCCAGGATTTCACTCAGGGGGGGGCGGCGCTCCGAAAAGGCCCCTGCGACAGCGCCAAAAGGGCCCCGATGGGTAAAAAGAGCCCTGCTTGTCACAGAATCGTGTCCTCAGAGGGCTCTCAGGGGGGGGGGGGGCTGTCCCTGCTGCCGCCTTGGCTACGCCCCTGGATGAATGCAATTTTAGAGTGCTCCTTACTTGACGTAGCGAAATTTGTTCCCCAATTATTTGTTTTCTGTGGACATACATAAATATTCAAAGAAAAAAAAAACAGCTATACAGGGGTATGTTTTACCCCGCTAAGATGACCTAAGACGAAGCAGACTCAAAAGTTAGTAATGTGCATTCTGCCCAATACCTTTTATTAGACATCGTCTGTCACTAGCATTCGGAGAGTAAGCATTTATCTACGGAATAGTAAATGTATACTCACCTTTCTCACAGTCGAGATAGGTTAAGTTGAGAATATTTTTGTTTTGGACCCTAGATAGAATAGGACATTTCCCGCTGAAGAGATTGACCCCACTGTGGGTGCTCCCTTGAACAAAACGTTCCACCGCCACTGCAAGCAATATGGATTCAATGCGATGGCTGTAACTTGTTTTTCATTCTCTCGCCAGTTCTCCCCCCTTGCCTGTCACCCTCACCCCTCCCCTATCATGGAAGACAGTCAGCTGCCTGTGGAGTAGGCGGATCTAGGACGGTCACTATGGTTAAATGAATTATACTTTGGGAGCCCACCATTTTGCGTCACGTACACCATTGCACCATTGCATCGTCACCGCCGGGTACATATGTCTCGTTGCTTTCGTGGCCGTTTTCGGGCATTTGCCGTGGAACGCCGGTCGGCCCCGGTATGGTATATCCGCCTCTGTTTGCTCGTCGGAGCGGGTTGCTTAGAAGACCGGATTTCACGCACCTGGTCGTTCTGTGATTGGGGAGACGGTCCACACTCAGAGGATTGCTCCATCGGAAGGAAACTTTTACTAGATTACCTACAGAGATGATAGGTAGCCCAAAATGCGATGTTGTGATATGATTGTATTCTTGCCAAGGGTGGAGATTCCGGGGGCGTGGGGATCAGGACCCCCTGGATTTTGGGTCCTCCATAGGCTTTGTATTTATATTTATATATTTTTGCATTAATTTGTATATACTTGTACAAATATTTGGTTCCTTGAGAAAGCTTAAAAGTAAAATCACATTAACGATCAGATATATATGCTTCTATCAACTGTCATTACCGTGCTCTGTGTTGACTGTACATGATGCATTGATTTATTGTGGTTGACTTACGGTGCAATTTGATTGCATTTTCGAAAAAAAATAACCATGGGCTGTCAATGCTCTTACTTAGGTACTTAAGTCTTTTTGGATACATGCATGCATACATACACGTGTTTTTGTGAAAATACATGTATGTATGCATGTATCATCAAAATGACTTAAATAAGAATAGTCCAAACGTTAACTAACTGTAGACTCCTGTAGTTTTGAACCAGAAGCGCCAACTTGATTATCGCCAATGAAAGGGCTAATGGAAAATGTAGCGGTTGGTGATGGTTACAAGGAACATTATTTTGGTCTTCACTTTGTCCTCAAAGAATCGAGGGAATATCCAATACATATCTGAGCTATTTAACTTTCGCTGGATATATCAAACCACAAATAACAGTAAACCGGTAAAAAGTGAGCTATCGTTAAACACGGTTAAACCAATAAAACAATCACGGGATCTGCCTTCTCTGGTTAGAACTGAATCGGTGGGCGAGGAATGTGGCACTTTGGTCGAATCCTGGAATTTAGTGCAGTTAGGCGTACTTTTAGCCGAAAATAATGAAACCACTCATGATTTCTCTGAAAAATGTACAATAAGCTCAATATTTTCATTTTTAAAATACTCCTCTAGAAAAAGAAATAAATATCAGTCTGTGGATGATGTCACGATCTGGCAACCACTACCATACTTGAAACGCTTCCAGGGCTTCGATTGGCTGATGCTCATCATGAAGCCAGCATATTTCCTCACACCAGCAGCTCACAACAATGGCCGCCTGGCGAGGGTTGATGAGGGGGTTGTTGTCAGGTAGGTTTTAGCTTTTTTCTTCTGAAATATCGAGTTCCGAGGCAGATGATATATGGAGTACCGGGTTTTCCGACTTGCTTTACAACTTGGCTATCTCAGTTAAAATCACGTTATGAAAGTGCCACATTCCCTTTAAGTTCGTCTTGGTCGGGCCTCTGCTATGGACTTTCTTGATTCGATTAAATTATTCTATGAAACGCTGCCTCTGAAGACACATTAGGCTCTGAACGTGATACCTAATAATCCGACTCCGATAATCAGGTTGAAAACACGAGAATGTGTGAACGTTTTCATTTCCCAACTTCTGGTGCGGTGACTTGGCTCTGACGCGCAACTTCCTTGCCGCCGCGGCTTCAGCAAGTTGCATAAAGTTAGGTTAGCGACGGATCGCATTAGGATTCAGCGACGGATTAGCCCGAAATGGCGTTTGCTCCGATTTCGCTTAAATTCACACCATAGGCTCTTCAGGTCCCCAGCAACTCACCTCTAAAGTCATTTTACGTCACATTCTCCTGTTAATCCGCTAGAGGTGAAAAAGTGAAATTCACGCGAAACGGCGTCTCCTCCGATTTCGCTCTAATTCACACCATAGACTCGTAGGGCCCTCAACAGCTCACCCCTAAAGTGATTTTCCGTCACATTCACCCGTTCGCCCACTAGAGGAAAAAAGTGAAATTCATCCAAAACGGCGTCTTCAGCTTTTGCTTATTCAGCGACGGATTCGCCCGAAATGGCGTCTCCTGCGATTTTGCTCAAATTCATACCATAGGCTCATCGAGCCTCAAAAACTCACCCTAAGTGATTTGACGTCACATTCATCCGTTTGTCTTCTAGAGGTGAAAAAGTGAAATTCACCCGAAAGGCGTCTCATCCGATTTCTTTCAAATTCACACAATAGGCTCGTCCGATCCTCAGCAACTCACCCCTAAAGCGATTATACGTCTTATTCACCCCTTCACCCGCTAGAGGTGAAAAGTGAAATTCACCCGAAACGTCGTCTTCAGCTTTTGCTTATTCAGCGACGGATTCGCCCCCAAATGGCGTCTCCTGCGATTTTGCTCAAATTCATACCATAGGCTCATCGAGCCTCAAAAACTCACCCTTAACCCTCGCCCCACCGAGGCCATCGATGGCCCCCTAAGGTTTCGGGATAGCAGAAAAACGCCGAGGCGCAGCACCGCGGTTGAGGGCTCTACCTCTCACTGCATCATTTTCCCATCATCCCTGAAATTTTTACCCCAAGTCACCCAAGGTCAGGTCACCAGACGAGGTCAACCAAGGTCACCTCACTTCACCTTTAGAGCTCTGTAAGAGCTACATTTCGAAAGTCGATCAATTTGAAACTTCGTACACTTCATGACCCCTCCAGGGTCTACAAGGTGTATATCCGGGATTTTTCGATTTCGTGCCCTGAGGTCAGGTCACGAGGCGACCTCTCCCATTGGAAAAGCATGGGGAAAAGCTATTTCATGATATAAAAGCCACAAAAATGATTGCAAATACTCAGACTACTCAGAACATTGTTTTTGGACACCCTTTCACGGATACCAGGGGGTCATATTTGCCCTTTGACTTTTCCAAGGTCATGCAAGGTCACCAGAGGTCAAAAACAGTGTTTTGACAATAACTTTTGACCTAATTGCACTAGAGCGGTGAAACAAACACCATCGTGTTTGTCTTGTCACTAGCTTTCATTTGATATACGGCAAGGTCACTTTTTGACCTTTCGTGACCTCAGGTCATATTAGGTCTCGAGGTGACCTCTGGCGGTCAAACTACTGGCGGGAGGTCTTTACGTTCCACATAGCGGAAAAAGTACTGGCAATTTGCTATCAAATGTACTTTACCAGGCCTCAATAGCTCTAATGACATAAGAGTTATGCCCAGTTGGCTTAATCATTGCATATTTGAGTGAAAATAGCCTATATTGACCTAATTTGGCCTCTGGAGGTCAAACCATTGACCTGAGCACTAAAACATGCGAAGTAATTTCTTACTGAATTCACGCGAGCTTTCTATTGCACTTTGCAGATTTGCGCTAACGCCCATATTTTCGGAGTTAGAGGGGGGCCATCGATGGCCCCCCGGTGGGGCGAAGGTGGCGCCGGACCCCCGGTGGGGCGCGGGTTAAGTGATTTGACGTCACATTCATCCGTTTGTCTTCTAGAGGTGAAAAAGTGAAATTCACCCGAAACGGCGTCTCATCCGATTTCTTTCAAATTCACACAATAGGCTCGTCCGATCCTCAGCAACTCACCCCTAAAGCGATTATACGTCTTATTCACCCCTTCACCCGCTAGAGGTGAAAAGTGAAATTCACCCGAAACGTCGTCTTCAGCTTTTGCTTATTCAGCGACGGATTCGCCCCAAATGGCGTCTCCTGCGATTTTGCTCAAATTCATACCATAGGCTCATCGAGCCTCAAAAACTCACCCTTAACCCTATTTCCGTCAGGCTCCCGGCTACCCCTATTTCCGGCAGGGGGGCAATATCGGCCCCCCTAAGATCTCGTAATCTAACCGGCCGATTTTGAAAATTCAAAATGCCATAGATTCCTCTGCTGCTAAACTTTATTTTGAAAAAAGAAAATTTCAAGATTTTTTATTTTTAGGAGAAGGTCGTGCAAAATATAAAATTTTTGTGTATTTTTTAGATTTTCCATAACCCTTGTCTCTGTTGTACGATTTTCACAAAACTAGTTCAGATTTACAAATAATTGACCCAAAATATTCATATACTCGAGTTACGCAAAAATTCAAAATTCAATGGCAGTTCCAGCACCAGGACTATGAGGGAAATATATACAACCTAAAAAGTTTTTGTTACGCGGATTAGAAGCCGTCATATACTGCTTGGCATCTTTGACACATAAATAAATGAGAAAAAAGTGAAAAACTCATCAGGGGCGGATGCAGTAAGGTAAAACAGTGGGGTAAAATACATACCAACAATATGCGAATGGTATGCATGAGTATATTAGTCCCTCGACTAGTTGAAATTTAATTTCTGATAATTTTTACCCTCCCATGGCAGCTCTGGGAAAGGGGGTGACATAGGCGGATCAAGGACTCGTCGTAGGGGGGTGGGGGTGATTGGAAACACATTTTCAATATACAACGATATTGAGTCGCGGCGGTGATACTGGCTGGGAATATACATTTTTGAAAATGTGTAGTGACTGGACACGCCTCTGGTAATCTAGAATTGGGTTATAACTATTTTGAATTTTCATATACCCAATTGTATTCGCCCTGACACGGCTGTAAGCAGTCTTCTCACTTACTAACGTTTACTCCTTCTTGATAACATTCCCCCCATTTTGAACTGCTGTAACCGCCCCTGATGAATACAAATAGTGACAATTGTGAATGCACTATCATCTCACATAAAAAATGATATAATAAAACCATATAACTGGTATCAGGATCAGCAGAGACGGCTTCCTTTTACAAAAAACCCATCACATACGATAATACTTGGTTTGTGGATAGAACCTCCCCAAAAACCCAGCCATAGCTCCGCCCCTGGTAAATATATAATCTTGAAAATTTCAGAAAACCTGCCTGTACTAGTTTTAGGAAAAGTCAGGAAGTTTCAAAGTTCTATCGCAAGCCGTTTCGGAGATATTCTCGAAAAACCTGAAGGGGGGCAATATTAGCCCCCCTGCCGGAAAATAGGGTTAAGTGATTTGACGTCACATTCATCCGTTTGTCTTCTAGAGGTGAAAAAGTGAAATTCACCCGAAACGGCGTCTCATCCGATTTCTCTCAAATTCACACAATAGGCTCGTCCGATCCTCAGCAACTCACCCCTAAAGCGATTATACGTCTTATTCACCCCTTCACCCGCTAGAGGTGAAAAAGTGAAATTCGCCCGGAACGGCGTCTCCTGTGATTTTGCTCAAATTCACACCATAAGCTTCCCCGTTCCCTCAGAAACTCACCCCTAAAGTGATTGTACGTCACATTCACCCGTTCACCCGCTAGAGGTGAAAAAGTGAAATTCACCCGGAATGGCGTCTCCTGTGATTTTGCTCAAATTCACACCATAAGCTTCCCGTGCCCTCAGAAACACCCGTTCACCCGTGGGATGTGAAAAATATGAAATTCACCCGAAACGGCCTCTTCAGCGAAGGAATCGCCCGAAATGACGTCTCCTGCAATTTAGCTCAGATTCGCACCATAGTCTCCCCGGGCCCTCAGCAACTCACCCCTAACGTGATAATGCGTCACATTCACCCGTTCACGCGCTAAATGTGGAAAAGTGAAATTCACCCGAAACGGTGAAGACGCCGTTTCATCCGTCGCTGAAGACGCCGTTTCCGGTGAATTTCACTTTTTCGGTCTAGCGGGTGAACGGGTGAATGTGACGCGTAAGCACTTTAGGGGTTGAATTGCTGAGGGCCCGACGAGCCTATGGTGTGAATTTGAGCGAAATCGGAGGAGACGCCGTTTCGGGTGAATTTCACTTTTCGCCTCTAGCGAATGAACGGATGAATTTGACGTATAATCACTGTAGGAGTGAGCTGCTGAAGGCATGGAGAGCCTATGGTGTGATTTTGAGGCGAAATCGGAGGGATGCCGTTTCGGGTGCATTTCACTTGTTCACCTCTAGCGAGTGAACGGGTAAATGTTACGGAAAATCACTTTAGGGGTGAGTTTCTGAAGGCGCGACGGACCTATGGTGTGAATTTGAGCGAAATCAGTGGAGACGCGTTTCGTGTGAATTTTTCACCTATAGGTGAATTTACATCGATAAGAGGTGTACCGGTAAATTCGTCTAGAAATTTTGGCTTTGATAGCAATTTTAAGGCATTTGCAGGCAGAATTCGCAAAAATGAGAATAGGACTTCTGAAACAACTCTTTGTGACCTTTTGATCTAGCGATTAAAAATTTGTTTTGCGTATCTCCCTTTAAGCGTTAGGATTAAATTGCCATACAAAATTATTCATATATTCTAAGACTCCAATCCTAAAAAAATAAGTTATCTTACAAGATGAATTGAGTTAATGGATAATTTGACCCTGACCGCTTATTACGATGTTAACTGAGTGATTCGAGCGAAAACATATCAAATACAAGATGACACATCAGCCTAAAATAAATAGGAAAACTTGCAGCCATTCTGCTGGTCTAGCATTACACGTACTAGTGCTAAAGGAGTAGTTATTTTTAGAACTTATATACATATATATATATATATATATATATATATATAACTCATTCAAGCGGATTCGTTGCTATTAAATATAGATAGCATTTGGCTGAAAAAGATTAAAAGTCTGTCACACAACGACTGGACTAGTTTTGCTGTTAGAGGTAGCCAGATTATCCTTATGTTAGAGGTAGCCAGATTATTGTTGTGACGACATCCAATTTTTCAGAATTCATTTTAAACGACATTTTTATGAAGCTCAATTTGAGATCTGGCTACACTATGACTGTGAGTTTGTGGTTTGACCTGCCTGTTTCTGATGAAGGGTCGTGCCTGAACATATAATCAAGATGTATTTTACATCCAAGAACCGATGATACAGGCCAATAAACACCTTGTAAACTTATAATCATACTCTTCGAAACCTATCAATGTACCAACTTTTCTTTACCTAATTTTGCAGAGGCGGATGCAGGGGGCTCGGGGCTTAAGCATCCCCCAAATGTTTGAGTACCTATAGCTAATGCAAAGGTGGAGGCTGATCCAAGGTGATTGTGGATGTTGCTTAAGCCCCTATGCTCCCCCCAATATTATGTCCTGGATCCTCCGCTGTAATCTGATATGGTATTTGCAGCTTATCCCAACTACAGTGCAATGTGATAGTTACCCTATTTTTTCTCTTGTAACCTTATATTAGTTTGAGCAGCTTGCTTGTAAAAGTATAACACGCATCTCTATGCTACATATTTTCTCATTGTGTGCTTAATACCACTCCAACATCTTCCATTGCCTACATTTTCCATTAAGAACATTTTACGTAACGTGCTACGTACTTTTTCCGTTAGGAAGATTTTACCATAAGTACTTTGTACCGTACGAACTCAATTTTTACGTACTTCTTTCACTGCAAAAATTTTGCGTTACGTACATTGTACCGTACGAAGTGTGATTTTTGCATTACGAACATTATATCCCACGTACATTAGCAAGACGTACTTTTGACATACCTATATACTTTTAAGTACGTACTTAAGTGATACTAACTTCTTCCTTAGGTACTTTTGGCCGCAACGCTGTCTAAAATAATCACATTTCTGTCAAAGATTGTATGTGACCTAACAAGTCAAGTGCAATTACCTCATCCAATCCACATGCATATGTTAACCCTTCCGGCGCCGGAGCTCTTTTCGACTGGTATTAGCCCAAAGCCGGAATTGGGTGTTTTTCACTGTGTTGCCGTGCCCTTTGACCCGTCACTAATGACGGATCAGCGACAGCGCCTCTGCACGGGTAGTCCGTGGCCGTCCCTTCCATTCCAGGAAAGGCAGGGAGGGGGACGTCCGCTATGGAGGTAGACAGCGTGGCCAGTTAGAGCCGACCCTAACAGCCACCGTCGTTGGCTCGGGCGGCTACCTCTGTCGTGGCTTCTGTCGTGGCCAAAAACTTCCGCTTCGATGTCATGGGAAACTCAGAAGAAAACAGCATCTCATAACCACCGTGTTTAGAGTGCAGATAACGAGAAAAAATGCGAATCGTTCCATTTAACCTCCGGCCCAGCGGGTCTCCGAGCCACATTAGCTCCAGTGGGGTGGGGGGGGCGGTGTTTGAACTTTCGCCCACCGATTCAGTTCTAACCAGAGAAGGCAGATCCCGTGATTGTTTTATTGGTTTAACCGTGTTTAACGATAGCTCACTTTTACCGGTTTACTGTTATTTGTGGTTTGATATATCCAGCGAAAGTTAAATAGCTCAGATATGTATTGGATATTCCCTCGATTCTTTGAGGACAAAGTAAAGACCAAAATAATGTTCCTTGTAACCATCACCAACCGCTACATTTTCCAGTAGCCCTTTCATTGGCGATAATCAAGTTGGCGCTTCTGGTTCAAAACTACAGGAGTCTACAGTTAGTTAACGTTTGGACTATTCTTACTTCTTAAGTCATTTTGGATGCATACATGCATACATACATGTATTTTCACAAAAACACGTGTATGTGTGCATGCATGTATCCAAAAAGACTTAAGTACCCTAAGTAAGAGCATTGACAGCCCATGGTTATTTTTTTCGAAAATGCAATCAAATTGCACCGTAAGTCAACCACAATAAATCAATGCATCATGTACAGTCAATACAGAGCACGGTAATGACAGTTGATATAAGCATATATATCTGATCGTTAATTTGATTTTACTTTTAAGCTTTCTCAAGGAACCAAATATTTGTACAAGTATATACAAATTAATGCAAAAAATATATAAATATAAATACAAAGCCTATGGAGGACCCAAAATCCAGGGGGTCCTGATCCCCACGCCCCCGGAATCTCCACCCTTGGCAAGAATACAATCATATCACAACATCGCATTTTGGGCTACCTATCATCTCTGTAGGTAATCTAGTAAAAGTTTCCTTCCGATGGAGCAATCCTCTGAGTGTGGACCGTCTCCCCAATCACAGAACGACCAGGTGCGTGAAATCCGGTCTTCTAAGCAACCCGCTCCGACGAGCAAACAGAGGCGGATATACCATACCGGGGCCGACCGGCGTTCCACGGCAAATGCCCGAAAACGGCCACGAAAGCAACGAGACATATGTACCCGGCGGTGACGATGCAATGGTGCAATGGTGTACGTGACGCAAAATGGTGGGCTCCCCAAAGTATAATTCATTTAACCATAGTGACCGTCCTAGATCCGCCTACTCCACAGGCAGCTGACTGTCTTCCATGATAGGGGAGGGGTGAGGGTGACAGGCAAGGGGGGAGAACTGGCGAGAGAATGAAAAACAAGTTACAGCCATCGCATTGAATCCATATTGCTTGCAGTGGCGGTGGAACGTTTTGTTCAAGGGAGCACCCACAGTGGGGTCAATCTCTTCAGCGGGAAATGTCCTATTCTATCTAGGGTCCAAAACAAAAATATTCTCAACTTAACCTATCTCGACTGTGAGAAAGGTGAGTATACATTTACTATTCCGTAGATAAATGCTTACTCTCCGAATGCTAGTGACAGACGATGTCTAATAAAAGGTATTGGGCAGAATGCACATTACTAACTTTGAGTCTGCTTCGTCTTAGGTCATCTTAGCGGGGTAAAACATACCCCTGTATAGCTGTTTTTTTTTCTTTGAATATTTATGTATGTCCACAGAAAACAAATAATTGGGGAACAAATTTCGCTACGTCAAGTAAGGAGCACTCTAAAATTGCATTCATCCAGGGGCGTAGCCAAGGCGGCAGCAGGGACAGCCCCCCCTGAGAGCCCTCTGAGGACACGATTCTGTGACAAGCAGGGCTCTTTTTACCCATCGGGGCCCTTTTGGCGCTGTCGCAGGGGCCTTTTTCGGAGCGCCGCCCCCCCTGAGTGAAATCCTGGCTAAGCCCTTGACTGCGGCCGTCAACTGCGAGTGCCGCCACCACCCTTTGCTACACGGCGCGCCGCGGATATTCCCGGCTCGGCGGGGAGGCGACACCGGTCACGTCGGCGCGGCCGCCACGGAGCACACCCATGATATCTTGCAGACGATGCCGGTTTTAGTGTACGGGCCCTGTGGACAGAGAGCAGCGAGTGCCATATTTGACCTGGGAAGCCAGCTGACTATGGTGGAAGACCAGCTGTCCCTGGAGTTAGGAATGGACCGCTCCACCCAGTCACATGAATCTAAAGCACGTGAACACCGCTAAAACGTCAGACTACACTCAGAAATACCTGCGGGACGGTCATGCCCGGAAGCTGGCCCCCGCTGCGCCCCTGGTCCCTCACCCGCGAAAGCAGCACTTCCGCCTGCCGTGCGGTCACCAGCGCAAACAAACAAGAGACCCACGCATTGTGATTGACGTAATAGCGCGGTCCGATGGTACCAGCTTGAAGAATAATCTATTAGTGGTGCCGGGCCTGTTTGCCGACCTGCCAGGGGCTCGGATGTGGTTTCTGTGGCGTCTTATGGCGCTGATGGCGTGAACAGTGACCATATGCCACTGGGTCCGCATGAGAATCGGAAACAAGCCAGCTCTCCGTTTTCTGTGGAGCGATCTGGAGGAGCGACAGACCAGCCGATCACCCCAAATCAGAACACCAACTTCCGATTGTTCCGGACCGTTTCATGTCAGACTCACGCTCAGTGCGCATAAGACGGGATAGTCACCGCTACCACGCACGTGCGGCAGAAATGACAGACGGACAATGCCAACGTGAAATGCGGCGATCCTGAGCTCATAGCAGGGGATAGCTCATAGCACGCCCCCGGAGTGTGAGCACTCGGCCGCAGTACAAGAGCCACGACCAGCGAGGATGGGGTGGTTCGCTGGGCACAGGTTAAAACCGCCACCGAACAGTACACCCGTCCCGCTGCGTGGCTCTGTGTGCTGGAGAGTGACGTTTAGGCCTCGTGTGAGGCTCATATGAGTGTTGCTCTGACCGTTTCGACTATATCTGTAAATATCAGGTATGTATGTACAGTCCCCCGCAATTGAAATTGCCATAACTAGGCTCGACCGGCTTAGGATGGATATCTTGCATCCTATGGTGCCTATAGGTTTAGAAACGGGTGCATCATGTGTATTTTTTCAAGAGCTTTCCAGTGGTCACCATTATTTTCTAATCTGACATCTGGGTGAGAAAATATTACACAATTACTGATTTTGCTGCATTCTGACGGGGTAGTCTTCGGCTGACTTGCCACCGCCTCTGATAATACCTGACCCTCTCGCCCATACCTGGACCACGTGACCTCACAGATGAATGGGCGGTTGGCATTGTGCCAGCTCATTCATCCCTCTCACAAATCTTGTCGTGTCTGAGGGGCACTCGTATTGCAATTGCTCCCACTGTGTTGCTGTGTGCTGGACAACTGGCGTCACTGACCTGGGGCAATGCAGTGGCAGAACCACGAGTTGCTTTTTGAGGGGGGAGAAATATCCAATAAGATGGGCACAGATGGGGCAAACCATCGGAATATATTTTGCTGCGGGGAAGCACACGAATTTTCCCTCCTATATCCGTCCTTGTGCTTGGGTTGCGAAACATGTAAGCTGTCATTGGCTGCCGGGGCTCCCCTCACCTACATGTTTATTTAGAGAGGATTCTGGTAAAACGGCTGATACAGTGATACAACTTTGTTTGGAGGTTTCATTAAAATCATATTTTCAAATACTCGTCAAAAGAGGGGACAGTTGGAGCCATAGGTGGATCCAATGGTAAAGGAATGCAGGTCCCCCTCATTGACCCTCGGCGTCCCCTAAAATGATCACAGCATTCCTCTAAACGGTCGATGGCATTTCCTAAAATGTCACTTCCACCTCTCCCCCCAGGATGCAAAAACCGGCACCCCGCCATAGGATTTGACACCCACCTGAAAGCTTTTACCGGCCAGAAGTGGCACCCAATTGGTACGGATGGCGTTCCACCACCGGCAAGGTGACCCCATCGGCGATCCTGGATCCCCCTATGGTGGGGGCAGGCCCCCAATTTTCATAAACATCGCGATTTAAGAAACAATGGGAAAATCGGGCATTGTGTGGGCAGCATTTTGCCAAGGTCACAAGAAGCCTGAATCTGACGAGGTTTTGTTTTTAGAAGGGAAATTTTCTTGTCAAGGGTGACGGTTCACTGGCTCTATCACTGTTTCGTCGGTGGCGGTGATTATTTATTATGGGACAATTGCTTCCAACTAAATGAGCTTAATTCCGTCCACAGAGAATTTTTAAATTTCTAGCTTGAGAACCTTTGTAGAGCCTATTTATCGGGAGCATAAAACTGTGCCCTCGCTTGACTAAAATCACGCAGTCGTCTCCTCTCAACGAACGGCAACCATTGCTTTAACTGGGGAGGATTGAGTTTCCATGAACTGGCCTCTAGACTGACATCACACGGTGCAAGCTTGGCATAGCGTTTGCGATAGTCTCTAACAAAAATTGTTGGGGTTAGACGACGCTCCAGCTCTCAAAGTTATATGGCGTTACCAACTCTCACCCTGTAAGGAGAGATTTGGTGCATTTGATCAGCATACCTATTCAGAGAATCTGCCGGGACATGAACCCAAGGAGATGAACCCGGGGGAGTTGAGCCAGGGAATCAGCGCTAGTTTTCTTGCGGCCTTTTGGCAGCACCCTCACTTGTCGGAAGGATATGATCATATTTTATGCTGAAAATATTAGATAATTTTTAGCAGTATTACAAAGGTATAAAAGCCTATGTAGCAGCTTTAGCGGCGATAGTGATCGTTGTTGAGCGTATCATTAGCGGTAAAATTGGTCAGTGATGGATCTAGGCGGTAGTTTTGGTGGGGCAAACAAAAATCGAAACGCAAGAAAAAACGTCACGCAGTGAAAGCTTTTGCAACAATCTAACTAGCCGGCAGGTTGGGGAGGCGGGGAGTGGGGAGTAAATATAAGTCGAAAAGCAAAACAAACAGGCGTCACTGGGTGAAATATGTAGCCACAAAATGCTTGCTTTCGATATCCAAGGATCATTCACCCGAATAAGAATTTAAATATCAAGAGGACCAGGCTCCAATATTCACACTGAAGTTGACTGGTTCTGTTCGAAAATGATTTCTTCAGTTAAAGCACCAACAACTTGGTTATGAACTTAAAAGGAGCCGGGGAAAAGGTCGACAGCTTGGGGGAGGGGGATAACATTATGGTTTTGCTCCGAGCTTTTTCGTTCGGCGAGAAAATACGTATTGTCCCCCTCCCCTTGGGTCCTCCATTAGAACTGGGTGCTGTTTGAGGGGTCTCGTTGCCACGTGCGACCACCGAGCGGTAAAAGGGCAGTGAATAGTGAATGTTTCTCTGATGAAATCCACCAACTTGAGAGCTACTAATCTTCGAAATTTAGCGCGACATTGGTTCCAGCTATTATTGATGTTAAAATTGTTCGATGTGTCGCTGAAATGAAAATATTTTAGGATAAATATTGTTTACCTATTCTGGTTGGGCGAAACCAGAATATTACCCGGGGACCTTGTAACCAAAGCCTACCTTTGGGGGACGCAGGGGGGGCATTCCGACTATGGCCCCCAAAGCGCTGGAGGGGGCCAAACTATCTTTCCCCCAAACGCCGGAGAATTTTTGAAAAAGGTGTGTAAACTAAGCCTGTAGAGGAAAAAATCTTCGCTCCCACCCTCCCCCGGAGAGCGATCATGCACTTGGAGAGGTAGCTTACACTAGGTCTGTCGAGCACTGAAAAAAGGTGTTTAGACTAGGTATGTAGAGCAAAAAATCTTCGCTCCCACCCCCCCCCCAGGAGGACAGGAAGACATGGGTTTGCCTCCCACAACTCGGGTCTGCGTACGCCCCTGAAGCCTACGCTGCTCCCTTGACCTGAGAGGGTATATTACCAACAAGACTAAAATTGGACTGGAAACGAATGTTAAGCTGGACTGATTCTGGTTTAGCCCGAGAGATTATTATCAGTATATTGTTTTGAGATTTCATTGAGTTTAAATCTTTAGCCTCGATAAGTTTTTGAGAACTCCCGCAGCCTAATATTGAGCCCCTTGGGCTAAAGGGTGTTTTAAGCTCGTGCAATCTTTCGAAAGCCTAGCTGGCTCAGAGGCCCCTAGCTATCGTGCATCCTTAGCTGCCATCTCAACTTAACGTATCTGCATTGGTTTTGGTCGCCCGGTAAGAGGCACATAAGCATTTATCACTAACTTTAATAATTGTTGGGGTTAAACGACGCACCAACTGCCAGGGTCATACGGCGTTGCCAACTCTCACCCAGTTGGAAGGGATTTTGGGGATCCGATCGACTTTTTCAGAGTCTCCGCCGGGACTTGAACCCGGGACCGGTGGCTTAGAATACAAGGGTGCTATCCACTAAGCCACCTCATCCCCTTATTTTTTTATAAATTTTGTTCAATTTGTTCCTGGTAAGGCTGCTGGAGTCGGAGTCTCACTAAAGTCATTAAGGGACTTGTCACGGAGACCCCGACCCCACCACCCGAACGAGCAACTCCCTCAATGGAGGGTTAATTTAGAAGCCAAAGTTTAACGTCCCACAAAGCACAGGGACGGCCGCCCCGCTCAGGTCACCCTCTCACCAGTCAGTTGCCAGCCGACCTGTACGTCGGGTAAACTATTGAGCGCCGGAGCGTCTCAGGGGAACCGATCCCAAGCCTGGATATGCACTGCCGCTGCATGCTTCTGAGCAGCGGGCCGGAGCCCAACGCTCTACCAACTGAGCTACCGGGGCGGCTTTATACGATATTGTACGTAATATATAATTTTTGGGCTCATCGATGCACCAACTGCCAGTGTCATATGGTGTCGCCAACTATTTTACTGTTGAAAAGATATCCCGGGAGCCAGCTTGCTCCTTGTTCAGGGAAACCGCCGGGCCTTGAACCCGGGTCGGCTGGGTGGAATCCAGTTACGCTGACCACTCCACTACAGCGTCTCTAGCATTTAATTGAAATTGAAGACATTCCTCTATCTGAATACTGATTTATGCAAATCAGGATATATTTGAATATAAGCTGATGACCATTGTTGGTTGGCAGCCCCTACCAATGGTCCCCAGCCTTTGGATTTTTTCCTTAACTGGCAAACAGTACCCCTCTAGCTCGAAATACCTGAAGGCCCTTTCCCGTTTGGCAAGGGCTAATGTGACCTTTGAGGAAGGTCGTTATGAGCACATAACCAGGCAAGCAAGGGCAAGGTAGGAAACCGAAGAGCCTAATAAAGAAAACAATAGCTCTTTTTCGATTCATGTAATGTTCCCCTTGTGCCTATCTCCCAGCAACATGAGGGTTGGCGACACTATATAGCCTCAACAGTCGGTGTGTGTAAACCCCCAAAGCTGCTTTGAACCCATTTTCTTCCTTTGTCCCTGGAAAAATGCGAAAACAAGCAAGACCTGAATGTGTGTATTTCACTCTGGACACATGAGCAACAAGAAAACAGTGGAATAAAATTCAGGCAGAATATCTGCTCCTAATTTCGAAACATTTCAAATAAATATGAGGATTCAGTACTTGCAAGTCGATAGTTTTAGTCATTTGTAGTGTAGTGGCAGGTTTCAACTCATTACCTCATGCATTTATCTACCATATTTTGTGATTGAGACCCCATTAGCCAAACGGCACTTTTTCATGCTCCCTTCTTGTTCTTCATAAGGAGTTTTAGCGACCTAGCGTTCATGAATTGGAGCCAAATATGTTAATCATTTTCATTTTAACCATTTTCTGGTCCATAAGTCCTGATTACCATATAATAAAGATATATTTATTTATTTATTTTGCAGCACAATGGTGACAATACTATCAGCATAATTCACAACAGGAACAGACGCCCATGGAACAGGTATATATGTTAAACCTGGTAAACAATTTGAATTCAAACTTACCCCACAACCCCAGGCCATTCCATTGATAAGCTAAGCGGGGAATATAAAGGAAAACATATGCCCATATAAATAATTTTAATAGCCTTGGTGCTCTTCTGGGGCCCCATCCTCATTTTTTGGCGAGTTATTCGGAGCCGATTTTAATGAGAGACTAGTCGACTTACACCAATTTATGGTTATCAACCTGACAACTTATAACTGTAAATTGATAACAGTTCAGGTGAACGAGTTTTAACGTGATTTTCACGCCATGTGGGTCATTTGTGTTTTTCTTAGCTAAGAACGACAAAGCAAGGGAAAAACGCGACTCCTACAGCAGGCCCAGGTCGAGTTTCCTCCTCATTCAAAAGCTCTTCGAAATAAAAATTTCCCAGATATCGTCTAGTTATTTTGAGATCACGCCAGTGAAGATGCTACCAGGGGTCACCAAAGGTCATAGTTTCGAGCTTGTTTGTGCTCATATCTTTAGAACAAGACGGCAAGGAGCTTCCAGCGCCATTTCTATTTTTCGTATCACCTTTGCCTCCTGAGTTAACAGGGGAAAGGGAGATGGACTGACGCCCCACGTCATAGTGGGTGCGAAAAGAGGCCAGGTGGTGTCTGGTTGACATACTTGGCTTTTCCCATTATTATCCCTTGCACCTGACTGGATTCAGCCAAATCAAAAATTTCTTGGCGTCGTCTTCACCCTCCCCCGGAGGGAGGGGGTCTGACTCAGATTTTTCCGACTGGGCATAGAAATGCCGGCGCGAAGCGCCGCCGTACTTGGCGCACCCTATCCGTTATTAATTCTTCAACATTTTCTAGAATTTTACGTTTGCACCATCTCAGGTCAGGTCAACATTGCAGGTCAAGTTACCTCAACTCCAAAAAGTTTAAGATTTCATGAGTAGGAACGGTGTGAATCTGTCTTCTTAAAACTCATATCACATAATAGACCCATCAAATAGTGCAAAACATATTCCGGGATTTTACATATCGATGACCTAGGATCAAATACAGATCATGACTTCTCCATTGGAAATACATGGGAAAACGAAAATTGAGGGAAATGGTTTTATTTCTGTTGATATGTAGTTGAATACCTTCAGATTCTCCAAATCGTAGTAGCTTAAGCCCCTCTCCAGGCTCATGCTGCAAGTTTGGACCTGTGATCTCTGAGAGGTCATCTTGGATTGCTTAACCCGCGCCCCAGTGGGCCTCCGAGCCATCTTTGCCCTAGTGGGAGGGGTGTTTGAACACCCCCTCGAACTCGGCCTCTACGTGGGATAGCGAAAAAAGCGAAAGCTGCTGGATAGTTCATACAAATTCATGAAGAAATTATATTTGTCACGTTTTGGCTCAGGTCAATTTTGAGGTGATGACAGGTCAAAGGAAGTGGGATTTTGAGTAGAGTTTTTGGTATCTGGCGTCTGAGAGAGTTGAGTGAGACACCATTCGCTTCCTCTCGTCACGGAAAATCGAATGATGAATCAAATCGGAAAATCGAAAGAGCAATACTGGGTCAACACTTAAAAATGACCAGACCTCAGCTCAGGGTCACTTTTTAATCTAGCATAGTCAATATGCAATCAATTGACTCGCAATAGCAATCTGAACGCAATAATATCAAAATAAAAGCTGGATCATTTCATGCAGTTATTGACATAAGTCTGAAAACTGCTTAAATAGCCCCAGATGACCTCTCAGAGGTCACAGGTCAAAAAATGCAACAGGAGCCTGGAAAGGGTCCCAGGATACTATGATTTGGGGAATATTGAGATTTTCTCAGCTGTTGAGTACACAAATACAGCCCAATTTCTGTTTTCCCATGTATTTACAATAGCGAGGTCATGGTCCGCAGTTGATCTTAGGTCATCGATATGAAAAATCCTGGAATATATGTTGTAGCTCTCGGTGGGCCCATTATATGGAATAAGTTTTAATTCGATAAATTCACTCATTTCTTACTTATGCCGCTTAAACATTTTTGGAGGTGAGGTCACCTACACTGGTGACCTGAACTGAGATGACCCAACCTTAAAATTTTGGGAAAAGTTGCGGAATCAATCAAGGATAAAGTGTGCTAAGCACGGCGGCGTTTCGCGCCACCGTTTTTTCGTGCCGCCGGAAAACACCCGAGGGGGTGTTTAAACACCTTCCACCGGGGCGAGGGTTAAACAGGTAGACTTGGGTCAATAATTTCACAGGAAATGATGAAAAAGGTTTTTTTATACCATTACGTTTGGATTGTTATTGCAAGTTGATTGATATGCATATTGATTATGCTAGATCAGATGAAGACCTTGACCCAACTTTAGGGCACGTTACTTTTATGATTTCATGTGGTATAGTCATATTATACATGGTTCAATTTTCCGTAAAAAGAGGAGGCCAATGGCGCCATACAGTTTATACTAACTGAATTCAGTCAGACGATAGGCCCCAGAAACTCCTCTACACCCTATCACATTTTTTACCGGTCATGACCTAAATATTCACCTGAGACAAAAAGTGACACCACCAACGTGAGACGCTGACCAACCTGAGACACCACCTGAGACGCTGACACCACCAATGGGCCTTTTCTAACGATCTTGGTTTCCGAGATCTCGGGAGGGGGGGCACTATAGTACCTCCCCCACAGCGCGTGTTAAACAAATTTACTCCAGAGGATATCCTGACAGAGGGCAAACTGCACACCATTCTGTGACATTTTTATTTTAGCATGGTCTATCAACGCACACATTTTCCCACTTAGAGGGAACATTGAGAATTAGCGTGGAAGTTCAAGATCAGACCAGATGAAGCAGGGAAGGCGATTTTCAACCCAGCCATTGAAGCCACGAACCCAACGAGAGGAAATCCAATTTGAAATTCAGCAGACAACTCGGCCACCCAGCCCCGATATGCAACGGCTAAAAAGTGCCAGACATGAAAACTGGACGCGCCAACCAGCACTCTCTCGCAAGTCTCTCGTTCCTGACACAGATATCCGTCCAAGGGGCAATGTTTTATATTCCCACTCCATTTCGCAGAAATTCAACATCATGGTCAGCTTCACGCATATATTATAAGCTTGGAATGTACGATTCTAGAAACTACACTACTGTAAAACTTTTTCGATTAAAAGAACTTCGGATGCAAAGTGTAGCTCAACGATATCAATCGTCGCATTTGTCGACAATGACCTCACGATACCTGTACTACTCGGAGAGCATGCAAAAACAAACTATACACGACTCCCAGCGACCTTTTCCTAGCCTAAGGACACCGAGAATATAACGCAGGCCTGCAGATGACTCACTGTTGACGAATTGTAAAATTCACGCTCGGCGCCACCCCGATTTATAAGCGTGAGCGATCTTTTTCACATGATACTATAATACTTTAGACAGACTTCACATAACTGGAAAGCACATCCAATACTTCGTCTTACACACCCAGTAAACACAAAAACCACATCAACATCGTTCCCGCCTATTGGTGAGAACTTTCAGTCAAATCGTCCTATTCATTACGGTGCTCCACGTCAAAATGTTTGAACATACACGTTTTCGTCGAGAAATTAGACAGCTCTTTTCGTCTCCAGTATCCATCTCCTTCGTAATAAAAACTCAGCGTTTTAAAACACAGTGAAACTACAAACTTTCTTGAGGGTGATCTTTCAACATCAAACACAGCGTTTCCACGCCATTGCATTTGTGCACTCGTTACCTGGCAAACATGTCAAGCACAATTGAAAAACACAGCATCAATGCAAGGCTTGAGGTGCCCCGTTCGTTCTAATATCTTTACTCGTAGGCGTTCCATTCCTGCACCAAGTACGCAATGCGAACTCGAAATCACATCACAACATAAACAACATTCCACGATGCCATATAAAAAGAGTCATGTATCGTAGCTGGAAAGCTATCCTTATCCCCCTGATTCAAAATTGTTGTCTGCTGAACAGTTATCAATAAGCAGCATCACATGTGAATTTCCACGTGAATGTGTAGGCGGAATGATCAAAGCTCTGGTTTAAACGAGAATGGACATGCTTTACTTTCGGCTGAGATGATATTTTCTTTCATAAATGTCGAACACATACGCAAAAAGATGAAATCCATCCTGATGAATAAAACCAGCTCCATTATCTTTATCCATGGCACGAACGACACTGAACAGCATCTACGACAATTGTTGCACACAAGAAAATCGGCCCTTGGACCACATCATGTTCATTTACATGAACTTTTTACAAAATAAAAAAGTCAGGGCATTGAAAACACACTGCATCGCCATGGAATACCAGTCCACAGCAGTATCGGAAACAAAATATATTGCTTTATCGCGCACAACCCAAAATACATCACCATCGGCGGCGACGTACAACACAGAATCTACACAACCATCTAAGAATCTGAGATCGCAAGCTTCAGAACCTGACATGCACGAGCACTTAACAGCCGGAAGCTCTCTAGCAAGAGCACTTCTTCAACGGTCAAACGTTACTTCATGATACTGAGCATGGTTCGACTATTTGCAGTACCTAAAGATGTATATGATTTTTCCTTATTTCGGATTGGGCCTTGCGGTTTTATGTTTATAGCAGTGCAGGTGCAAGGAATGTATTTCTGTATATGATTTTATGTCCGGATGTGATGCGGTTTGTCCGTCAACGTAATAAGATCGATCCACAAACAGGTTAAAGTGAACATTTTGGGGAATTCACTACAGTCGGCAAAAACATAACGCTTTTCTAATCGGCCAAAATCAAACTAAAAGCGGATGAAACATGGTTGCATTGGGGGTAGTAACCGGACTTGACGCCTTGATCCCCCTGAACGAATCTTGGTACAGGCATTGACCTTGAAGTCATCGGTACCCTGCCCTCCCTCGGTCACCCCGAAGTATTTCTTATCTACCAGGTCTCCTTTATCCGCCCTAAAATACCCCCCTGATGTGCACTCGCCCGTCGTAGCCTGTATTAATGTCATTTATTTCGAAGAACAAATTTGAGGAAAATTCAAATCAAGAGGATTTGAATTAATTCTATTATGCCAGTAGTGGTAGTATACACTATCTACCAAACTCTTTGATTATTCGATTAATCATTTGAGTTTAGGGGCGCGCAAAACTACCAGATCATATAGTACCCTCTCAAAACCCATTTCAAAAGTAAAAAGAAGAAACTTAATTTCACCCGTTACTTTGTTCCAAACAAATATGATGGCAATACCAAGTGTCCACTGTGAATCAATGTGCAGCTAAAACGAACGTATCAAATATTTTGTTAGTAAGATTAAATGAAATGAAGTGCCCTTGGGAATATTTTCCTAAATGCTGAGGAATTTGAGGTAACGTTGGAGGAAAGCATAGATGAGGACCGGACAGGGCATTCAAAGTTGAGGGCTTTGCATAAAGGGATATATGAGCACACGAGTGAGACAGGGGTAAATGAGGACAGAACAGAGCCAAAGAGGGCTATGACCGAGCAGACAAAACAAGACAGGGCAAATGAATATCAGGGACCAAAATGCGTGGACAGAGCTGAAGAGCAGACGAGAGAAGGCAAACATGGCAGACGAGGGAGGACAGAGCACGAAGGCGAAAACACGATACATGCGAAATCTTAGGGAACATTAAAGGAAATGGGGCACCTTGGTCGAATCCTGTAATTTAGTGTAATTAGGCGTACTTTTAGCCGAAAATAATGAAACCACTCATGATTTCTCTGAAAATGTACAATAAGCTCAATATCTTGATTTTTAAAATACTCCTCTACGAAAATATATAAATATCTGCCTGTAGATGATGTCATGATCTGGCAACCACTACCATACTCAAAACGCTTCAAAGGCTTCGATTGGCTGATGCTCATCGTGACGTCAGGATATGTCGTCACACCAGCAGCTCACAACAATGGACGCCTGGTGAGAGGTACATGAGGGGTATATTTCGGGTAGGTTTTAGTTTTTTATACGGAAATAACGAGTTCCAAGACAAATGATATATAGAGTACCGGGTTTTCCGACTTGCTTTACAGCTTGGCTATCTCAGTTAAAATCACGTTATAGAGATGCCACATTCCCTTTAAAAAGGACATAGAAGATGAACAAAGGGACATGACAACCGAAGGCGATGGGGCAAGGCAAGCGAGTGGGACTGGATGACAGACGAGAAAGGGCAGGATACGTGGAGGTTACGACACATCATCTGAGGGATACTTTAGCACGCACAAAGGACAGCGCAAACGACAGCAAGGACATGGCAGATGAAAGAAACTCAAGGGCAGACGAGGGGGGGTGACACGACACCAATAGCTTAAGGGTGGATCTAGGGGGTTCAATCTAGCCGTGGCGCCAAAAAGCGGCAAAATAGTGCCCACTACTATCCGATTTTGATTTGTTTTCTTACAAAAACTGCTTTTTCACTATTTCACCCGGACTATCCTCCCCAGTTTTCATTAAATTTGACTATGGATCGGTTTACTTACATTTAGGGACAAGCCTGAGCACATACAGGTAAACGAATCACACAGAAACATTGATTTTCCACCAGTCAGAGCTGCTGCACTGCCACAGCAGCAACGTGTCACGGGCACACCAACT
This sequence comes from Lepas anatifera, assembly GCA_034440635.1. Lineage (NCBI taxonomy): Eukaryota > Metazoa > Arthropoda > Thecostraca > Lepadidae > Lepas > Lepas anatifera. The sequence goes on along the minus strand of JAOTON010001316.1, from coordinate 47,005 downwards.
GGGCGGGCGAGAGGCAATATTGCAACCCTAAGAAATGTTGCTACAAAAAGGACACAAATTTCCTCCCATGATCGCAACAGCACGCTTAACAAGAAAATAGAAAGGCCCAGTCAAAATAATATTTAATACTCATAAGACCGTATCTAATGCAGATCACCCATGATTTACAGCACAACGTCCACGTCCGATACGTTAGTCACGGCGAGTTCTCCACGAATTGCACCAGTCGCTGTCTCTTCGGCTGCCGCCGCAACAGATTCCACCATGAAGGGGGAAGGAAACACCAGTCTTCATATCCTGAAAAAAAACAGTGAATATAATCAGCAAGAGTCCCCGCGTCCCCTGGAATGCATTTCTTTGATTCTACCATAACATTGAAGCTTGATACAGAGTTATTAAAGTTATTTTCATGAAAATAGAAGTGTGAAACATAGGGACCGAACCTTAAATCTTCTAAAAAAGACATTATCAGCAGTTTCACGATGCAATTCAAATCGGGGCCAAATTCTGGTCCAAAGGATTTAGGAAACCCGTTGGGACGAAGTGGCTAAATGTGACGGTTCAAGGGTTATTTGATGCAGAGAATTCGCTTAATGGGGGTCTGAAGTCGATTCTTAGCACGTATCGTATGGAAAGCAAGTTCTGAAATTTGATCCCGTTTTCTTTAGCCGAAAAGTGAATTACGACAATCTTATGGGGAAAGGTCATCATCATCATCATCTTTTTGTTTCTTTTACCAAAATGACAGAAAGAGCGAAAGTGGAGGGATGAGTAGCACACAGAGCGAGCGAGCATAACAAAAAATAGGTAACAGTGAGCAACAGAAAATAAAATAACTTTTCCAGAAGACAAAGCAGCAAATACCAAAATAAATGAGTTAGCGTATTTCCAATTCAGAAAGTAGAGGTACACCGGTTTGATATTGAACATAACGCGCTAAACAAAATACAAAAAAGAAAAGGAAACAACAAAACAGAGCAAAGAGACAAGAGACAAAAAACACGAAATAGGCTGACATGAGACAATAAAACAAGAAAACATACTTACATTACTGCAACAAAACTGTTAAGACAAACTGTGAAGACATAGTGACAACGAACATGCTGGGGTCTAATTATAGCTTTCCGAATGCTCAGTTTACCGTTTAAGTTTGTTGGTTTAAGGCCCACATATGCAGCGGAAACTAAAACTAGAAAAAAACGTAGGGATAATGGTGAAAAAACAGTTATGTGGATTTTAGACGGTTGATGGGACTTCAATAGGCGAGATGAGAAATATGTTGCCGACGTTGAGCATCGCCGGGACCCGCACTGCCGGGGTAGTTCTCAGCCTTCACCTCCAACCCAAATCGCAGTTCAGACATCGCAGCATCAGCAGATATGGGCCCCAACTCGTAGAATTAGGTGTTCCCCTGACACCAAGCACCGTCGGGATCCACCCTATTGAGGAGGTCCCGGACCCACCTCTCCAGCAGGACCGCAGCAAGGATGAATGGGTCCATCACGTGACGCTTACAACACCACCGGGCACGGTCCTATGACAGCAGGGTAGTGAGCATCGGCATCGCCGAACCCAAACTAAGCCTTCCGACGGAGACCGCCTTCAAGTGGTGGAAGATGTGAGCCCTCGGGCCCACCGCAACTGGTTGCCCCAGCCGCGGAAACCAAACGGCCTCCCACGTGTCCTCTCCGAGAGGGACTTGCTGGCGGCATCCCGCCACCGTCGTCGCTTTCCCAGCCTCCCGGATTTGGCAAAATCAACTTGTTTTTCTCCACCCCGGGGCTACGACATGCCCACCTTCGGATCCGGGTGCCGCACACGCAGCGCGGCCCCGGCCTACTAGATGAGTGATCAGCCGGCCGCGTCCTCCTCCGTGAGCGCCGGCGGAGGGGGTGATCACCGGAGGCCGCCGAGGGGACAGCACAGAAGACGGGCCCAGAACCGACGCTACCGCCGCAACCGGCATACACGAAGTCTCCTTCACATTGTTGTCTGAAACGCCGAGGGGATCCGGGACAAAATCCCGGTACTCAAAAGCTGGCTTCGGACGGTATCCGCGGACGTCGTAGCTGTTCAGGAGGCCTAGCTTCCTGTCAAGACTGCTACCCGCATACCCGACTTCCAAACTCCGGCGTTCAACCGCAGGGCGCGAGGCAGAAGAAAAGGCGCAGCGGTCGTCAGGAATGGCGATGTGGCGTTCTACCTCCAGGCGGATCTCCACTTCGAGCCTCTGGTGGGCCGCCCTCTGGACACGGCTGACGACTCGACTGAGGTCTGCGGCGTGCGCGTCCTCGGAAAGCGTCCGCTCCTGATTTGGAACTTGTACCGGCTTCACATCAGGTCAGCGGAGAATGACGACCGTCGGGACTGATTCTCGCCCGATGCCGTCCCGCACAACGGCCACTTCGTTGTTGTCGGAGGCCTAAGCGGCCACCACCCTCTCTGGGACTCTAACATCGAGACTGCAGACCCCATGAGGCGACGATTCGATGATTGGCTGGATCGCGCCGGCTGGAACACACTTAACAGTAGAGCACCGACGTTCCTGAGCTATCGCACTGGCAGCCGGACTGCGCCTGACGTGTGTGGCCTGCAGCTCAGAACTCGCTAGAAGGTCGTCATGGCGACTCGGCCGGGATCTCGGAAGCGACCACCTGCCAAAGTTGGTCGAGGTGCGAAGCTCGGAGTGCCCGCCTAACCGAGTCCGGAGGCAAGAGTCCACAAGGCCAACTAGAGCGCTTTTCGTGATGCCGGTGAGGCTGCCTTGTCTGAAGCGGTGCATCCACGGGCCTCCACCAAGAAGCTCTGATCGCCTGGATCGAATCCTGCACTTCGGGCCACACTACAGGAGCCTCAGAACAAGGGTGCGATCTCGCATTACGGAGCTCCGTCAGCTGACTGGCCGCCACTGGGGACTCGAAGAGAGATTGCTCCGGACCGTTGCCAATGCCTACGTGCGCAGAGCCCTAGAACACACCGCGGAAGCCTGGGTTCCTGCCGCCACTGCGCCCAACGCACTTCTCTTGGAGCGAGGGAGTTGAGAGCCGCGGCACGTGTGATCACGAGGGACCTATCTCCACTCCGTCACACGCGCTGATGGTGGAGGCAGGCCTGGCTCCGGTAGCCGCCAGTTGCAAGACCCTGGCGGTGCGCTTCCTCGCGAAGTCCCTGACCCTCCCAGAAAACGACCCACTCCGAGCGGTGGGTGAAACCACAGTCCCGGCGCGCCTCTCCTCGGTTACGGGGTGGCAGGAGCTCAGGCGCGCGGTCTGGCTCGCGGCAGGTATTACTGCCCCCGGTGAAGCCTCTGCTAGTGTCAGTTCGTTTAAGAAATATTTTAAAAACGATTACTCTTCTCATAAACGTTTCGTCTCTAGCAATGAATTTTGATGAGCTCTTTAAATTTGGGACCCTGCAGACTGGATGAAACGTAAATTTGTAAATTATGTACAAAAAGTTGTTTTTACCGATCCCGATTATTTTCGGTGTCTTTTCTCAATAACTTGCAAATTTTGGACATGATGAAGTATTTCGCACGTCAATTCATGCATCCAGTTAAAACGAAGCAGGTGAGTCAACAATCGTCTCTGTAAAGACCAGCTCTTGATAGATATTTTGCAAAAACGACCGCAGCCTAATACCAACCAATCAGTATCGAAACGGCTGTACATACTACCTCTCTTGGATTTTGAAGATAGTCGCTTGTCGCACATTTTATTGCGTTTGCCGGTTGTTAAAGCTTAACAGTGGTTATCTTCCGATGATGTTTAATTACCCGGATCTACCCTAAATGTGTTCACAATGTTAATAAATACGAGGTGAGAATGCATTTTTCACTTCCAATGTTTGCCGGCTGACAACTGGGGAAATCCAATCATTCAATCAAATTATCAATCATACGAATTGATTCTCTTACTATTATCTTTATTCAGCTTATCGCATGGTCAGATTTGCGACTAAGTAATTATTTCATAAAGCTACTGCCGCTGACAGAACCGTTAAAAAACCCAGATAGCCTCCGCATAAAGTAGCGCACCCAATGGGTCCCAAGGGGTGCTCTGGCGCCTTCGTTATGGACCTGACCTCAAAATGGATGTCCGCCCTATATTTTTCTTTACAAGAGCTTTCGAATAGTGTATAGAAACTCGATCTAACTCCTCTAGAAGCTGAGGTATTCCCGGCTTTTGCCAACCTTGTTTTGAGAACCTACATTGCTTTACATCGATTTAGAAATGACATCATAACTCGGTGACGTGACCTGACCTTGGATTGAAATTTCGTCAAGATGTATCAAATTAATGTTGGTTCGCACTTGCCACGCGGCATTGCGCTAAAGCGAGCAGATTTTCTCCCATCGCGAAAAATTAAGAGGGGGTAGAATCAACCCCCAGGCAAAAATGAGGGTTAAGAGGAAAAACGAAATTTGGTGTGCTTGTTTGAGCCGCCTGATGAAGAGCTTCAAATTGCACCCAAAATCATTGTTCTTTCATTATTATTTATTGAGCTATGAGTTTCGTCCCGTTTTTCAGGCCTCCTGCATCACTGTGCAGTGGGCCGGCAGGGCCATGAGTCGGGACGAAGCAAAACGCAGCAGCCCTCACCCAGCGGAGACTGCGGTCCACCAGGCGCGCGCAACAGGCCGAAGTCTCGCAAATCGACGATTTCCGAAACCCCGGCCCACGTCGAGCCCGGCAAGAACTATTACAGTCCCCACCGCGAAGGGCACCGCGCCGCACGCCCGAAACATAATCCCCCTGCCCAGCTGGACCAAGCGACAGCGCCCGTAGACACTGCCGAGTAGCTAGGCCGTCCGCGGCAGCCTACGGACGGCTTGCCCCCGGTTAGATCGAGATATCTGGGCCAAAGGGAGCGTGTTGGAACCCTCGGGACTGACCCACCCGAGGGGGACCTAAACACCCCAGGATCCCGTCAACCTCGTCGCCGGGGCTCGAGATAGGCCTCGAGTGGGCTTCTTACACCCATAAAATGCCAAAGAAGGCAAATTACTGTGAGGGCGACAACTAAGGCACAAAAAGGTGACAGGAACTAACAATAATCAACAAAATAATAGAACAAAAAACATACAGGAGCTACATACTGGCAGGTATAGGACAGAGCTGACCCGATCCAATACGGTTACCGACCAGGTAACAAAGGGCCCGTAAGGCAGCCATCAGTATCACCGCGGGCCTCATCACCAGAGCCACCGCCGACAGATGCTGACTCTAACCGACCGAAGTCGGAAGAGGCGGCGGCCGCCGGAGGGTCAGAAATGATAAGTCCGCGGTTATGCTACGACGTGCCCTCCAGGGCTCACTGGGGCCCCGGGCGCATCATTCCTCGTTGCTCCAATCTTTACTTGCCGGACGAACCCGGCAAGTGAATATCGGTCCCCTGACGGGACCTCTGCCGGCTGGCAACTGGCTGGCATCGGTCGACGTCCAACAGCTGCGAGCGGGACACTGGTCCTGTTCAAGGCAGTTCCTACCTTGTCTCGGCCGGAGCCCTTCCCGAGAGTGCCAAGGGTGCAACACCATCTGCTGCCCTGCGGGAAGATGTCCCATTTGCAACGAGGAGGCAGACACGCCAGAACACGCCCTCCGGCGGTGCCCAGCCCTCCTGAGAACCAGGCTGTCCATCGTGGGGAGCATTCATACCAGCCTGCCCCAGGTCCGGGGGAGCGACGTCGTGGTGGCATCCTGCATCCTGAGCAGGTGAGAGCTATCATCCCGAGCAAGTGAGAGCCCCAGAGTTCCGAGGGGATGAGAGTCAGCGTTCTGAGCAAGTGAGAACCCGAGTCCGGAGCAGGAGAGGGTCGGCGTCGAGAGCGTATGAGAGTCAGCGTCCCGAGCAGGTGAAAGTCGGCGTCGCAAGCGGATGGGGGTCGGCGTCCCAAGCGGATAAGAGTCGGCATTCTGAGCAGGAAGGAGTCAGCGCACCGAGCAGGTGGGAGTCAGCGTCCCGAGCATGTGAATCCGTGTCCCGAGCAGGTGAGTTCAGTGACGTAGCAAATGAGAGTCGGCGTTCAGAGCGGATGAGAGTTGGTGCCCCGAGCAGGTGAGAGTCGGTGTCGCTAGCAGATAAGAGCCAGCGTCCCGAGCAGATGAGGGTTGGCGCCCCGAGCAGGTGAGAGTCGGTTCCTGAGCAGGTGATAGCCAGCGTCCTGAACAGGTGACGGTCAGCATTCTGAGCAAGTGAGAGCCAGCGTCCCGAGCAGGTGAGATCCAGCGTCCTAGGCTGGTGAGAGCTATCATCCCGAGCAGCTGAGAGCCAGGGTCCCGAGTGGATAAGAGTCGGCGTCCCGAGCAGGAAAAAGTCAGCGTCCCGAGCAGGTGAGTCAGGGTACCGAGCCGATGAGAGTTGGCGTCCCGAACAGGTGAAAGTCGGCGTCTCGAGCGGATGAGAGTCGGCGTTCCAAGCAGGTGGGAGTCGGCGTCCCGATCAGATGACAGTCAGCATCCCGAGCAGAGTCAACGCCTCAAGCAGGTGGGAGCCGGCGTCCTGAGCATGTGAGTCCGCGCAGGTGAGTCAGCGCCCTGAGCAGGTGAGAGTCAGCATCCCGTATAGATGAGAGCCAGTGTCCTGGTCAGGAAAGTCAGTGTGCTGGGCATGTGAGAATCAGCGTCCCCAGCAGGCAACAGCCAGCGTCCCGGGCAGGTAGATTGAGATTCAGCTCGATGCTACTCCCCGAAGCCCACTCCCCAGGCAAACAGCATTTCCCGCCGACTGCCGGTACGGCCCGAGCCAACACGACCATGAAGATGTCGATAAAGCCGAGGTCATAATCGGTCTAACGTGCAGATTATCAGCTCCATTTAGCCCGAATGGCGGAGATAAATTGGTGAGGCAGTTTAGAGGGAACGGGTCCGGGCGACGCACGATGGGGCCACACATCGGGTGCTGCAGTTATACCCGATGAAATTGACGATCGACTCAGGGCCCGCAGCCCCCGCAGCAAGCGAGCAGGTCGGCCTCCAGCCGTCCAGTGAGTGTGGCGGAGCCGCCAGATAGCGTCCGGGTCCCAGATGGGCCGGCAGCTTCGCGAGCAGCACTGGCGATGATGGAATCATTCCCCCGGCCGCTCCTGCGGTATTCATAAACGTCTCTCTGGGCTACCAGTCGAAGGGAGCGGAGCACAGCACACTGGAATCCTGGTCGAACCCCCCCCGCCACCGAGATGGAGGCAGTACTGAGTTTCTCTTAGATGTAGGCGAGATGAAGGCAGTAACAGAAATAACATCAGCGTTGCTGATCAGGTGAGGCAACAAAGAAGAGATGAGCTATAACATGAAGAGTTAAGATGATATCATAAAATGTAGACGCCACATGGGCTCACAAGTGTAGAAATGAGCACCTAAGAGCCACATAAAATGATTCTGCTAGTTATCACGGTGAAGCTGAGCATCAGACAGCCACAAAGCCATCAAGCCAACTGTGTCAAGTAAATATACTGTAGATAGACATCAAGCACACTACATCAAGCATATATACTGACGATACACATCAAGCGCACTGCATCAAGCAAATATGAAGACAAGCACAACCGTAGCCCACGGTGTACAATCATCACAAAGCAACCGGCACAAACGTTTATAAGTGAGCCCCAGAGAGAGAGAGAGAGAGAGAGAGAGAGAGAGAGAGAGAGAGAGAGAGAGAGAGAGAGAGAGAGAGAGAGAGAGAGAGAGAGAGAGAGAGAGAGAGAGAGAGAGAGAGAGAGAGAGAGAGAGAGAGAGAGAGAGAGAGAGAGAGAGAGAGAGAGAGAGAGAGAGAGAGAGAGAGAGAGAGAGAGAGAGAGAGAGAGAGAGAGAGAGAGAGAGAGAGAGAGAGAGAGAGAGAGAGAGAGAGAGAGAGAGAGAGAGAGAGAGAGAGAGAGAGAGAGAGAGAGAGAGAGAGAGAGAGAGAGAGAGAGAGAGAGAGAGAGAGAGAGAGAGAGAGAGAGAGAGAGAGAGAGAGAGAGAGAGAGAGAGAGAGAGAGAGAGAGAGAGAGAGAGAGAGAGAGAGAGAGAGAGAGAGAGAGAGAGAGAGAGAGAGAGAGAGAGAGAGAGAGAGAGAGAGAGAGAGAGAGAGAGAGAGAGAGAGAGAGAGAGAGAGAGAGAGAGAGAGAGAGAGAGAGAGAGAGAGAGAGAGAGAGAGAGAGAGAGAGAGAGAGAGAGAGAGAGAGAGAGAGAGAGAGAGAGAGAGAGAGAGAGAGAGAGAGAGAGAGAGAGAGAGAGAGAGAGAGAGAGAGAGAGAGAGAGAGAGAGAGAGAGAGAGAGAGAGAGAGAGAGAGAGAGAGAGAGAGAGAGAGAGAGAGAGAGAGAGAGAGAGAGAGAGAGAGAGAGAGAGAGAGAGAGAGAGAGAGAGAGAGAGAGAGAGAGAGAGAGAGAGAGAGAGAGAGAGAGAGAGAGAGAGAGAGAGAGAGAGAGAGAGAGAGAGAGAGAGAGAGAGAGAGAGAGAGAGAGAGAGAGAGAGAGAGAGAGAGAGAGAGAGAGAGAGAGAGAGAGAGAGAGAGAAGAGAGAGAGAGAGAGACATTCAGACAGAGAGAGACATTCAGACAGAGAGAGACATTCAGACAGATAGAGAGTCATTCAGACAGATAGAGAGTCATTCAGACAGATAGAGAGTCATTCAGACAGATATAGAGTCATTCAGACAGATAGAGTCATTCAGACAGATAGAGAGTAATTCAGACAGATAGAGAGTAATTCAGACAGATAGAGAGTAATTCAGACAGATAGAGAGTAATTCAGACAGATAGAGAGTCATTCAGACAGATAGAGAGTCATTCAGACAGATAGAGAGTCATTCAGACAGATAGAGAGTAATTCAGACAGATAGAGAGTAATTCAGACAGATAGAGAGTAATTCAGACAGATAGAGAGTCATTCAGACAGATAGAGAGTCATTCAGACAGATAGAGAGTCATTCAGATAGATAGAGAGTCATTCAGACAGATAGAGAGTCATTCAGACAGATAGAGAGTCATTCATACAGATAGAGAGTCATTCATACAGATAGAGTCATTCAGACAGAGTCATTTATATATATATATATATATATATATATATATATATATATATATATATATATATATATATATATATATATATATATATATATATATATATATATATATATATATATATATATATATATATATATATATATATATAATTATCGGCAGTTGTTTTACTGGGGCATTCTCATGCCAGTCAGGTTTCAGTGTACCTCCAGTATTGATATATAAGTTATAGACTGTTGTAATTTTGCAGCTTTGGAAAATTGCTCCTAAGCTGGGACTCGAACCCAGGTCTCCGGATTTCCGGCCCGGCATGCTAACCACTACACCACTCAGGAGCCTGAATTTTCCTTTCAAGCTTGCGTATTTATACTTAATTATCGGCAGTTGTTTTACTGGGGCATTCTCATGCCAGTCAGGTTTCAGTGTACCTCCAGTATTGATATATAAGTTATAGACTGTTGTAATTTTGCAGCTTTGGAAAATTGCTCCTAAGCTGGGACTCGAACCCAGGTCTCGGATTTCCGGCCCGGCATGCTAACCACTACACCACTCAGGAGCCTGAATTTTCCTTTCAAGCTTGCGTATTTAGCATGCCGGGCCGGTTAACGAGGCTGGAATGCAGAGTAAATGGCATGGTGTGACAGTCTCATTATTTATTTTGACTTGTGCACACCCAAATCTTTCATTTACTTTCATTTAGGTGTTATTATTAGGTTCAGATTATCCTGCAAAAACATATAATGTACCTTACAAGCAGATAAATATTCAAAGTCCACAAACTTACTGTCACAAAATTCATGCATGGGCGCCACCATCTTGAGCGGGACTGCTTTTTCTATTCCCACCGTTCCGTACGGCATGACGGGAATATTCGATGTGGAATCCCGGGAAAAGTTTAAGGGAACAGCTGTGATGTCACTGTTCCCAGAATTCCAGGCTGGAATATTTCAAAGAACGCACCCAAAATTCTGATTTGTCTTGCACTTTGCTGATATTTTAGATATTTCATGCCTGAAATGTGTTTTAGCGGACGCAACACAGATAAGGCTTTCCTGAAATGCGTGGTTGCTTTTCTGTGCAAGCGACAGTTTATAAGTTATGAGGCATTAAAGTCATTGGCCAGCACAACTCCCATAGACTTCACATTAGTCCTTACCGAGCTTTACTTAGCGAAGGATTTTTAATGTTTTAGAATGACACCCAAAAGCGGGAGGGTTTGTACCTATTGAAGTCTCCATTCCAGGTATTTATATTTCATGCTTTAAGGGTTTGAGTAACTGTTACTGGTCTTTTTCCACCAAAGTTGCTCCAATATTTCAATTATTGTCACTCACCACCCTCCTCCCGACATTTTCAATCGACACAGGTTGATCAATTTGTTTATTTTGAAGAATATATGCAAACAGGGCGCGAAAGAAGACTGAAGCGCCATCTGCACTAATAGAGATTACGCAGGGTATTATTTTTATCTTTCATTGGCTTACTGTCAACAATTCTGCTACTAGCTTTACCACAAAATGTTTCGAAACAAAACCACGAGTCGGCTAAACGGATTTTGATTGGCCCTTTTAGGGACTTATATCACCGCTATATGGGGATATAAGGCCTTATTTCACCTCATAGACGGGGATATAGTGCGTCGTTATATCCCCACAGTATGGTGATATAACTCGGTAGGTATGTTGGATGATTTGCCGACGACATCAGCGACGGTTCAGGGTCGAACAGGGCTCGACCAAGTTCGGAATAGTGAGCGATGCGTCACTTTCGCCTACTGGAAGCGCATCTATTGTCGGTGAGTCAGGTGATTTGCTTTCTGTCCAAGTCGCTGCCCACTCGCGCACTGGGAGGAATTCAAAGGGTTTGTATATAGATACTGGAAAAAAGAGACCGGTGAGGTGCCCAAAAGTGTGACGAAAAGTGACCAAACCCTGAAACCTATATCAGGGAACTTCACGGGGGCAGTTGCTACTGCCATAAGATCCCTTCCGCTTGGGTCAGGGAGGCACGGTCACGTGACATCAAAACAATTTTATGCCAGCTGATGATTGAACCTCGTATTCCGGAGATGCTCAAATGGGACAAGCAAAGAGCGTAAACGTAAAGTAAAGGATGCAGTTCGACGTAATTTTAGCAATGCCATCAGCGGAGACTATTCTAGTGCACTGAATTTTCACCGACGCTTGATAAAAAATTGGGTAATAGTACCTTGGAAAAGTAGCATTCGCATAGAAATAATATGCGGAACGGTGGAAAATATATATATTCCGACGGATTTCTACTATACTCAGCGACGGTGGAACGTCCAAATGTAAGGGGGCGGGCACCATGAGCTTTTCAACCCATAGGCGGATGCAGGGGTGAAAGGGGGGCACGTTCCCCCGATTGACTCTCGCCCCCTGAAATGTCGCTTGTTCCCCGCCTCCAGGATGCGAAAATCGGCGCCCACCGATAGAATTTTGCGCCCATCTGATAGGTTTTTCCGGTAAAAAGTGGCACCCCCGGGCCGGATGGCGCCCACCCGGAAACGCCCCCCCCCATTCAGCAATCCTGGATCCGCTTATGTTTCAACCCATTTCTTTCCAGTCAACGCCATTGGGTTATTGTTAAAATTTATGATTTAAGGGAGGGTACCGTGCCCCGGTGCCCCCCCTTCCGCCGCCAGTGACCATACTCCCGTCATCATATAATCGGGTAAAAGTAAAAAATGTCCGGAGCAGCGACGGATCCAACTTCCAAGGGGAGGAGAGTGAATAGAACATTACCCACCCCTCCCCGCCCCATTGGCAGACGCAGAGGGGCTTAGGCGGATTCAAGATTGTCGATCGGGTGAGGGGGGGGCACCATCCGGACCAGGGGGGTGTCACTTTTGACCGGCAGAACTTATCAGGTGGGCGCAAAATCATCCGTGGGCACGGATTTTTGCATCAATGGGGGAGGGTAAGAAGCGACGTTTCAGGGGACACCATTGCCCTTCCAAGGCGACGCCGTGACCATTTCAGGGGGCGACGAGGGTTGATGGGGGCACCTGCCCTCCTGGATCTGCGTACGGAGGGGGCAGAGGCCATGCCCCCAAAATGGCAATTTTTTACCGATCTTTTAACAATACTATGTTTTTACTATTTCTCCTGCGTTGCCCCACCCCCCAAACAGCACTCGTGCGTGCGCCCCTGTCCACCCCCACCTACACATATGAAGCTCGATCACTTCGATGACAGGCGCCGCAAAATGTGAGACTGCGGTGCAGAGGCAGGGGCGTCGCCGCGGAATTTTTACCGGTGGGGACGGACCATGACTCGGGACGACCAGAGGCGGGGAGGGGCGCTGGGGCACAAAATTTGGAGCGAATGGGCTGTATCTGAAAACGATACTGGCAAAACACTTCACCGACAAACTTAGCGAGTTGGGTTGCAGAATTCCACGCAATTAACGAAGGTAAACGCAAGTAATAAGAGGATCCAAATAAAAACCTAGGACGAGTCACCAAGTTTTTGCGGGACCGTCCCCCTTTGATCCGCGAGTAGGGGGACGCGTCTCATCACCCCCCGCTTTCGACGTCCATGTGTACGTAGGCAATCCAAATCTTGTCGGAGGTTGAAAGGCCATGGTCTCCTCAAATGACTATATTCTAGCTGATTTATAAAACACCATGCTTGCGGCAATTTATCGCCGAACACCTTTCTCAAACGTGTTGCCCCTGTGCCTAAAAATGGCTTTAGATATTGGCACCGACAATGAACGGATTCAGAGGGAGAGGGAGCACTTGTTGGCCGATCTATACGAAGCTTCCTGAAATGCCCATCAAGCCACTATGAAAGGTCAATGGCTCTCCAATGGCGGAATGGCGAATCCAATGGCGGGGAGCCGGCGCGACATACGAAAATATAGAAATTTGGCAGTGCAAAATGAGTCCACCGTAAATGTGCAATTATATTGGTAGGCCACTGTTCTACCATACGTATAACTCAAAGTCACTTTGCCATCCTAGGTAGATGACAAACCTAGAAGAGTTGGTCGCTGAGCAAGGCCCAATGACAAGAACAGTGAAGAGTTCCACTGCAGTTATCAAAAGTAGGTATTTGAAAGTTTTGCGAGCCAAGTCCCGCATGGTACCAATAGATCTTCTGTGGGAACTGGGACACAGTATTAATAAAAACACTCATCTAATCTAAAATAGCAGGGGATAAATGTTCACCCCGTTAGTACCACTCGTAGCTTATTCAATGTCTCATTGGTATTTATTTTGAACATTTTTTGCAAACGCAGAGACAAGAATCCCAAATTGATTGACAAATCCAACTATCAATTGAACTGCGGCTACACGCCACCATATCAGAGAGAGCACTGGTAGCACAGCGCCTGGATGACGGCTTTGCTGCACGCGAGCTTTGCCGGCACTGCTGCTCGCCGCCGAAGGGTTTCGCAAGTCCAGGCTGCCTCCGCCGCGCGCTGCTGCTCGCGACCGAAGATGTTTCGCATGTCCAGGTTACCTCAGTCGCGCTGGAAAAGAACACAATACAACACGATTACAATGGGTACCAAATGGGCGATAATTAATATTGGTTCGTGCGCCCGAAAACCCAAATATCTAACAATCGGTACTGAGGGGTATTATAAATAATCAAATCATTTTGATGAATAAGGCTTTTGAAGCCTGTCCAAATATATTAATGAAACGGCTATTAGTGCCCCACCAGGGGGCGCGGTGGTGGAGTGGTCAGCGTAGCTGGCTTCCACGCAGCCGACCCGGGTTCAAGGCCCGGCGGCTTCCCTGAACAAGGAGCAAGCTGGCTCCCGAGAAACCCTTCCAACAGGGAAAGAGTTGGCGACGCCATATGACCCTGGCAGTTGGTGCGTCGATAAGCCCCAATAATTATTAGTGCCCCACCAGCTGACAGGACTTGAATTCTTATGAAGCCAGGCATCAAATTCTTACCACCCCGGGTACGGTGCCCCCACCCATCAGTGATCCTGGATCCGCCTATGACGGGAATGTCATTTAGTCAAGGGCTGATCTGCAGAATGTGACAGGAAACTGGAAAATATGCTTGGGGTAGCTCAAATCCTACCCCAATTGGGGAAGAAATTTAGCAGCTGGGCCAGAGTCCAGAGTCCTCTGTACACTGAAGCAGACATTTTCTTTTTATCAATTTTACCTGTTTTACTGACTTATTGACACATTTATGACTTTTAACAAGGGTCAGCACTGTCCAAGTTGTCACACTCAGCTGCAATATTGTTGTACCTGCCACAAAGAATGACAAGAGTTGCCCCAAACCAGTAATTCTGCCCAAAGGCTACACCAATGAGATCTTGTGTAAATCTGTCAAATTCTACATGCTGAATCAAGCGGCAGTCAGTCAGTACTGATAAGAGGAAACCATCCAGTAAGACGGCCAGTTGGCAAAGTATGGCAGCATGCCAAAGAAGTTGCACCAGCTATTGAGAATGATCGTACCACCACTCACCTAAAATTGGAACCAAAATGGGCATAAAATCACACTGACCTCTACTTATTTCCAAACAAATTGGCTGATACTCCAACCACACAACTGGTACTATATCCCCAGCTGCCCTAGGGCATGAAATATGAATGTGATAAATTATTGTTTAACTTAGAATAACAATATGGTATTTTATATTCTTTCGTCCAGTTTCTATACGCTGCAAATTCTATGTGAGTTCAGTATTGGCAACTTCCACTCTCATTTATACACTCAGTATTGGTAAATACTGGTCAAAATTTCATTTTCTCCAAAATTTGCTTTGCGTGGACCAGTCTTGAGGTACACTTTACACCAAAAACTGGTCAGAATTATCATACTTTGCAGACTGGCAAGGAGGAGAGCCGCCCAACTTCCACAGCCCCATAGGCAATTTTGAAAAGTGTAAAATCATTTTGTGCCATATTTCTTACCTAGTTGGCTCCTTTGGGACCCTGAAGAATGGCAGATCACGATCCTTTTCCTTGGTCTTCGTACATCCAGGCATTGAGCATACATCTGTGCCTGATATGATTCTTGGGCACCGCGGTGATCACAGCGCTTAGTATCACACCAAAGAAGTTGGCACTTTAGGTAGGTAATTTAAAAAGTCAACAGCTTTCCGTCCATACTGATACACAAATTCACACACACAAACAGAAAATCAATCCATCCCAACGTCTCAAATTTATTTCAAAATAAGATAATGGTAGATGTGAGAATAACGGTACATGAACGTTGTTTGTAAATTGTCTCTTCCACGCCAAGTTGTACGCCAAAAAGTCCCTATCTCTTCAACACACCGCCAGCTCCATAGACAATACACACCGCCAGCTCGGGACCTGGCGGCAATCAGTTGACAATAAAATTTACTGAAACTCTTTTTGTGTCTACAAAATAGGATAAATAAATATAATAAAATATTATATTCACCTGTAACTTCCTCAGTAGATATATGTATTGATGGAAACTTTCTGGCTCCGCAGCCACCCTATGCTTTTCCAGCAGTCAGCTATCCTGTGCCAGCTGTAAAAATTGCTGTCATTGGCCATGGCTGAGCGGCCCGCTCCGTTTTACCTTTACTCTATTGCCTTGGCTTGGGTAATGAGGTAGCTGGCTTCACACATGTTGCCAGATAACTACAGGTTGATCTGTATGATAAGTGCCACAGTTCAAAAGTTCCAAGGGATCAAAACTTCCATTAATTAGAATTGCTACAGGTTAATATATATCATAAGTGCCACTGTTCAAAACTTCATCCAGTGCAATATTCCAAGTACCACAACTGGCGCTGACCACAACTGGTTAGGTTAGGTTAGGTTAGGTTAGATTAGGTTAGGTTAGGTTAGGTTAGGTTAGGTTAGGCTCGGTTAGGTTAAGTAGGCACACACAAAGGCAGATCCAGGATTGCCGATCGGGGGGGCACCTTCCGGGGGGCGCCATCCGGACCGGGGGGCGCCATCAGGACCAGGGGGCGCCACTTATGACCGGCAAAAGCTATCAGGTGGGCGCCAAATCCTATCGGTGGGCTCCGACTTTCGCATCCTGGGGGGGTAGGGAAGCGACATTTCAGGGGGCGCCATCAACCTTTCAGGGGGCGCAGAGGGTCGATCGGGGGAGGCACGTGCCCCCTTGCCCCCTGGATCCGTCTATGGGCACACAGCGTATCCACAGCAGCTGATGAAGGCAAAAGTGCCACCAGGAGGTTAGGTGTGCCACAGGCCAGCTTGCTGAGTCGAGAAAAGATTAGGTCAGGTTTGGTTACATTGTGCTACATGTATAAATATTAAAAAAGAATTACCAAAGGTTTTTGAAAAAGTGCCACTCAGCAATGCAAAAAAACAGTTTTGGCACTAGGAACATTTCAAAGAAGGATGTTTCAGCAACACCAAAAACAGCTAGACCACTTGGAATATTTCACTGGAGGAAGCTTTGAACAGTGGCACTTACGGTCTGGATCAACCTGTGGCGCTTTTGTTTGGAAGGAAGTTTTGATTCATAGGAGCTTTCTGGATCAACCTGTGGTGCTTTTGTTTGAAAGGAAGTTTTGATTCATAGGAGCTTTTGAACTGTGGTACTTATGATGTGGATTTAGCTTGCTGTGATTCTATGTGGCAACATGTGTGAAGCCAGCTACCTCGTTACCTCCGCTTGACCCTGATCTGTCAGTTTCTCCTTCGCTTCAACTCAGTCAACCAATCAGTGATGAAAACTCTGTTCCTCCAACCACATGCATAGGGGCTCTGGCAAAGTTGTATGTGGGCTCGAGGTGAGAGATGGTCAGATGGGTGTCCTGTGTGATTTTTGTCACCGCTGGTATCATGCCCTTTGCCAGGCAATCACAAAGCCAGCATACAATGCACTAAAAAAACACAGCGCCATATCGTTCATATGTCAGGCATGCAAAGCACATACCGGCAGACCAGCTGCTTCTGGCTCTGGACGGGATGCCTCAGTTGGCATTTTCACTTTTTCTGGTGCTCCTCTGACCCTGCCTACAGCTGACATTGGCATTCAGGTTAGCAGTCATGTGGCTCAGTTGCATGAAGGCCCTGACAAGGATCGTGACCTGATGGAGGTTAAGATAAGCGAGCTGAACACAACAATGAGAGACAGGCTGACACAACTTGACACTGCCCTGAGGGATCATATCCAGCTTGTTAGTGCTTCCATGAGGCAACAGGAGCAACAGTCCATGGAAAGTGCCAACATGATGAAACGCGTTCTGAAGGAAAGTGTGGCTCACAAGGCTTCCTATTCAGAGGTCCTGCAGAGTACCTGTGAAAAGATGGTGAACGATGTAAAGGAGAAGCTGTCGTATCCACCTTTGCACACTCAGGGAGGCAAATCTGTGACTCCAAGGGAGGCACAGACCATATCCAGGGTCTTTGATGGATTCATGGACAAGAATAGACGCTCACGCAACCTTGTCATTCACAACCTACCTGAGCAAGAAGGGATCTCACAGCTGGAGCGGTCTCATGCAGACATTCAGCTATTCCAGTCCATGATCCGTGATGCACTGAAGCTAAATGTGAGGGCCACCAGGTCCTTTAGGGCTGGTAAAGCTGTCCATGGCAGGGACAGGCTGCTAATAGTGACCCTTGAAAACGAGGACTGGAAGTTTGAAGTCCTGAGAATGGCTGCTCAGTTAAAGCTCACTCACAAGTGGAAAAGAGTGTTCATAACACCAGACCTTACTTACAAAGAAAGGCAGGAGCAAAAGGTGCTTAGGGAGGAGTTATGGAGACGTCGCAAGGCTGGTGAAAATAACCTCACCATCAAGCGTGGAAGGATTGTCCCATCAGGTGTGGCACAGGCCCATCAAGCAAGCTCTATTAGGGGCCAAATGCATCAGGGGCAGCTGAGCACCAAGGTCAATTAGCAGAAGCATGCAGTACCATTGTTAAGACTGTGGTTGATTCCAACTCTGATGGGGCAAGATCTGCATCCCCTGCTGAGGTTCCTCCAACAAGGGGAATGACTGAAACGGGGACAGGCTCTGAGGGATCTGCAACACCAGGCCTCAACTCCCAAGCCCGTGTAGGGAACACAGCTTCTACTACCAACCTGAGTCTACCAAATCACCCAAATCAAGATTGACGTCCAAGGATGCAGGAAATGAAGGACCTCAAGGTGTGGTATACAAATTGTGACCAATTTGTTAACAAACGTGAAGATTTTGCCATGGCGATAAGTGGAATTGAGCCAGACATCATTATGGTTACTGAGGTAATTCCCAAGGCACAGCGTCTCCCAATTTCTCCTGCTCTTCTGGCTCTCCCAAATTTCAATACATTCACAAGTTTTGATCCACATCAAGTAAATCTAGGAAGCAGCGGGCAGCGAGGTATCACCATCTATGTCCGCACTACAATCAAGGCATCACAGATTAAGCTGACACATTTTCCCCATATTGAACACCTTTTTGTCCAAATAAGGCTGCTTTGCAATGATGTTCTGTTCTTGGGATGCTTCTATCGTAGTCCCACGGGTGATGGCCACCTCAGCATGTCTTCCTTTTCTGACTTGCTCTCAACTGTTGGAGAGTCATCACCATCACATCTATTGCTTACAGGTGACTTTAATTTCCCTCAAATCAACTGGGCAGGTAACTACTCAGAAGCCAGCCAAGGACACCCCTCTCACAGACTTCTAGATATTGTTCATGATCATTTACTTTTTCAACATGTCACCAAACCTACACGCTACTCCCCAGGTCAGAGTCCAAATATTCTAGACTTGATTTTCTCCAATGAAGAAGCCATGGTGAGCAATCTTGACTACTTACCGAGCATTGGTAGAAGCGACCATGTTGTACTGCAGTTTCACCTGAAGTGCTATGTCTTTCGGCAAGGGAACAGTGCATCTGTATGGAACTTCAAGAGAGCCAATTTTGAGCTCCTTAACCACATGATCCTTGAAACTGATTGGACATGTATGGAGAACATGACTGTGGAATCACTTTACAGCCTGTTCCTGGCCAGATTAACAGAGGTCACTGGCACATGCATCCCAAAGGTTATTGCTAGAAGGAACTCAAAGAACTTAAACATGACACGTGCAGCTCTGAAGCTTAAAGACAAGAAACACCAGCTGGCCAGAACCTTCTTCCACACTCAGGATGCTGTTGATTTGGCCAGGCTTAAGGCATGTGGCAATAGGTTGAGGACTCTCACCCGGAAACTGCACCAAGATTTCACAGCCTAGCAACTGATATTAAATCAAACCCGAAGGCCTTCTGGAAGTATGTGGGCTCAAGACTAAAGACAAGAAGCTCAATTGAAGAGCTTCTTAATGATAGAGGTATTCTAGAAACGGAGGACAGTGCTATAGCAAAGCTATTGAACCAGTATTTTGCGAGTGTATTCACAACGGAAGACATGTCAAGTTTCCCAACATTCGAAACAAGATGCACCGGTCCATTTTTGGAAGACATCACCATTTCACAGGATATTATTAGCCGCAAACTTAGGTCACTCAAGATTACAAGTTCCCCGGGCCCCGACCAGGTCCACTCTCGGATACTTCATGACGCATCTACATCACTATGTGTGCCATTGTCTATTATTTTCAGGAAGTCATTGGATGAAGGTGAGGTACCAAAGGAGTGGAAGCTCGCAACGGTGGTGCCTATCTTCAAGCAAGGAAACAAGCAAGATCCTGGCAACTACCGTCCAATAAGCCTAACCTCCATTCCCTGCAAGGTTCTCGAGTCTATTGTTAAAGATGCTTTGCTGCACCACCTAGTTTCACAAAACCTCCTGTCCCCACATCAGTATGGCTTCCGTCCCAACCGCTCTTGTGAGTCCCAGCTTCTCGAGGTTCTCAACAACTGGACCAGGCTTCTAGAGGAAAACAAACCAGTTGATGCTATCTACCTTGACCTGCGTAAAGCCTTCGACTCGGTCCCCCACCAGCGACTGATCATGAAGCTTAAATCATATGGCGTCCGAGGCATGATACTTCAGTGGATTGAGAGCTTCCTAGCCCATCGATCGCAGCGCGTCATCGTCCGGTCGTCTTTCTCTGATTGGGTCCCGGTTGTGAGTGGAGTACCGCAGGGTTCGGTCCTGGGGCCGCTCCTCTTTTTGGTTTATATCAATGATTTGCCTGATTGTGTCTCCTGTGGAATCAGCATGTTTGCCGATGACACGAAACTGTATGCCAGTGCTAGCTCTCAGCCTTCTGTAAATGCCCTCCAGTTAGACATTCAGAATGTACTCCACTGGTCACTGAAGTGGCAAATGCCCTTTAATAACAACAAATGTGTTGCCATTCACATCGGCAATCTGAACAGAGGGCACACCTATGTGATGAACGGCACGTTCCTCCAGAATATTGAGGTGGAAAAAGATCTTGGGGTGCTAATTGACACCGAACTGAAGTTTAAACAGCAAGCAGCCTCAGCTGTTCTGAAAGCCACTAGAGTACTCGCGGTTGTTAAAAAGTCCATGGCTTATCTTGATGCACACACGCTTCCTATTCTGTATAAATCACTCGTCCGCCCTCTTCTGGAATATGGCAACGCGATTTGGGGCCCGTTTAATAGGGCTGACCAAATTCTCCTGGAGAGGGTTCAGCGGCGTGCCACTCGCATGATCGGTTCTCTTCGGGGAATTCCCTATACAGACAGGTTGCGTATCCTCAAGCTCCCATCGTTGTACTACAGAAGGCGACGTGGCGATATGATTCGAGTGTACCAACTTGTCCATGGGATAACCGACCAGGATTATGCCCATTTCTTCGCACTCGACACCCAAACTCGCACTCGGGGCCATCCGTGGAAGCTTGTTAAGCCGAATGCAGTCTCCAGGGTTAGGCGTAACTTCTTCGGTGCCAGGGTGATCAACGATTGGAACTCTCTACCATTGTCGGTTGTCGCAGCTCAAAGCCTGAATCAGTTCAAAAATCGGTTTGACGCTCATTGGGCCACCTTCATGTACCAAGTTCCTGAACTTGTCTGATACCGATGCATCCTATCCTCTTGCCTCAGGAGGACAACTTCTTAGCCACCCTCAGGTCTCTTTTCCTGAGGAGGATCGCGCCGAGACACTGATATCCTGAGCTCGTCGGAGAATCGGAGCCAGCGGGCCATTGTGGTCCCCAAAATTTCCGAAATCGTTAGGTAAGGTAAGGTAAGGTAACACAGTAATATCAGTTAGCATCAACGGAAATCAATGCCCTACAAATAATATTTTTGTCATATTTGCCTCAATATTTACCTTGATAATACTACGGACACTTCAAAATAGGTACACAAAACAACAGAGGCAAAACCTGTGTTATTCTGCCGTGCAGAAAGCATACTAGTATGCCGCACACATGCGCAGTACGGTATCTTGTGGCTAATGATACCGTATTGCGCATGCGTGCAGCACAATATTTTGCGTTCTGCCGGCAGTACAACACGGCTAAAATCGCGTCGAAGGAATGTCACATATGCGCAGTAATCGGTTGACCTTCAATGCCATTTCACAGCGAGTCTACGATCGAGCTAAATCAAGGTTTGTGATTTTACTATTACAATTATTATTTTGATGACGTCTTTAATTAGTAGAAAAGAAGGTATATTTATGTTTCTAGCGTATCAAAGTGAAGAAAAAATGTGGTTTCCTGATTTTTAGACCAATTTTGTTGATTTAATATGATTTCTGGAACTTCGACAAACTGGTCCATTCCGTTTAAAACTTTGATTGATAGAATAGAGGTGAAGAGCAGGCTACAGCCTATTATTGATATTGTTAGCAAATTTGAATAATTGTTGAGTGGCCTCCAAAAATTTAGCTGAAGATAAAGAAATGGTTGATCTTACCAGAATCAGGATTTTTCAAATATTAAGAAACCACAATAAAAATTTTTGCGACAATGTCCCTTTAAGTCAATCCGTTCGCACCGCGGTGGAAGCGTTGGGGTAAATTGGAGCTCGGCTGACAAGCTGCCGCACGCGTTGCAAATTGTTATAGAGCACAAGGCAAAAAGTGCGCCGGACTCGTCTACATAGTTGCTTGGGATGTGGATTCGTGGAGGGGTCTATATGATTAGGCCCTCAGTTAAAATTGCACACGGATCAAAAAGTCCACAAGCCCCAAAACCCACGCACGCAGAACCCACATCCTTGTGTCCACAGTCCTTAAAGTCCACTCCGACAAAGGCCACGGATCACAAAGTCCACACTTTGCCCTTGTTAGGGCCAAATAAATCGGCCCACTGTTCAAAAAGCCCACGATGGAATGTGGCCACAGACAACAAGGCCTACGGATCAAAAAAGTCCACACAACTGTAGGTAAATTCTGAACTGAAGCTTTGCAATTTTGCCGCCAGGTTGTCGTTAAGCTGCTGCATACGTGTTTCTTGATCACGCACAGTGGAGAGTCAGGCGACTGAGATGGTAATAAACGTGTCGGTGACCTTGAACGGCCGCGGGATTATCTCACCACGTGGTTTGTTTCCGGTGTGGTGGTGCTCGATCTCGCGCTGAATTTCACGGCCTCGTGGAAAGATGGCAAGGACTAAAATGCTGATAAGTCCATGCTCCGCAACCACAGCACCTAGCTTCCTGCAGTTTTTACGAAAATGGAAAACGAGTTTTATTGGATTTCCTTTGGGTTTTAGGGATGTTGGTGCCTTACCAGCAGCATCATAGCCCGTGCGGAATTACATTGCAAAATACTTGAGGAAAGCCCATACATGTATAACTAGGGCAGCTGGTGTCTTGAAGTGTCCACAAACAAATACTAAGCATGCGTTTGGTGGTTTGATCCCGTAGCAGCAACACAATAGCGTAAAAAGCAATAACATTGAAAAAGACCCGTGGAAAAACCCATGCAATGAAACCAGTCCGGTTAGCGGCATGCAGATTTCACAAAAAAAGTCAGATGATTGGTATAACTGACTTCCATATAAATATGTCAATTAAGAGCAACGTATGAAAGTATAATCATGGGGTACACAGTACCTACACTGTCTCTTCCCTACATGATAAAACGGTAGTTTTTGATCCACCGAAAAACCAAGTTCATGCATCCAGGGCAGCTAGTGGCTTACACTGTTCGCTAGTAACCTGTGGGGTAAAAAAAAACGGTATTCCTCATTTTTATGGACGTCAGTGTCATTGACGGATGCAGGGGGGGGCATTCCGGCCATGCCCCTCCCCCAAAGCGGTGGAGGAGGGCCAAACTATCTTTTGGCCCCCCAAAGGCCGGACTTTTTTAAAAGGTCTTTACACTAGGCCTGTAGAGCAAAAGTATCTTCGCCCCCCCCCCCACAGGAGAGCGATCATGCACTTGGAGAGGTAGCTTATGCTCAGGGACGTAGGAACCGGGGGGCAGGGGGGCAGCTGCCCGCCCCCAACTTTCACGATTCTTAATGATTAACCCTATGGCGTTGACTGGAAAAAAATGACTTGAAAATTCCCGCTGCCCCCCCCCAACTTTGACCATAGTTCCAACGCTCCTGCTTATGCTAGGTCTGTCGAGCACCCAATTGCATGTCCCCTCCCAGGAGGAGAGGCAGACAGGGCTTTGGCTCCCCACCCAAAACTCGGGTCTGCGTCCGCCCCCTGGCCAGTGCAGGGTCAAGTCCAGACTGACGGGGGAGGAGATGGGGCGGGAGGCAACAGGTCCCAAAATCGGGATTTTTTAAAGAAAATCGGTAAAACTCGGGGGTTTTGGGGAAAATTTTTCGCTTCCCGCTCGATCCGCCAGTGAGTCGGTACAATAAAAAATTATGTAGAATGAAAACCGTTGGCCTGTCCACAAGCCCCTGCCCCGCGACCAGGGCAGCTATAGCTGCAAAATATTTGTATAGCACCAACGTGGTTAGAAGCAGTGACAGTTACAAGAGGGGCCAGGGGCTCAAGCCACTCCCCCCAAAAAAAAAATGTCAGAGTGCCAACAATAAATGCATAGCCAAAGGCGGTTTTGAGGTAATGGCGGTTGAGGCTTGAGCCCCTACTCTCCCCCAAATAAAGTTCTGGGTCCGCCACTGGTCAGAAGCATGGCATTCTTGAGTTTCATGAACATTATCTCAATAATAGCAACGTAATGATGTAAAATGCAGCCTTTTGACCAGCGGAAAAGCCCATGCTCCACTAAGAGGCAACCAGTGACCTCCAGTGTCCACTAATAGTGTCAGTGTGGTCAGAAGCAGCGTATTCTTAACACGCGCATTGGGTACCCGCCACCTCTGGTTTTTTGGAGATGCCAAAACGGCGGCACGTAGCGCCGCCGTACTTGGCATACCTTTTTCTGATCATTTTTAAAACTTTTTTTTCAAAATCTTCAGGTTATGTCATCTCAGGCCAGGTCACCAGTACAGGTCAAGGGACCTGATCTAAAACAGTTTAAGACAGCATAAGTCAGAACAAGGTGAGCTTATTCGCTGGAAACCCATATCACATAATGGGCCCACCACGCTCTCTGAAATATATATATTCGGGTATTTTTTTATATTGATGACCAAGATCAGATACGAGCCATGACCTCTCTATTGGAAGTACATGGGAAAATGTTTTTAACCCTCACCCCGGTGGTTTTTCCAGCGGCACGAAAAAACGGCGGCGCGGAGCGCCTCCGTACTTGGCATACATTATCCTTGATCAATCCCACAACTCTCCTCAAAATCTTAAGGCTGGGTCATCCCAGGTCAGGTCACCGGTGCAGGTCAAGTGACCTCACCTCCAAAAATGTTTAAGGTGTCATAAGTAAGAAATGGGTGAATCTATCGGATTGAAATTTATACCACATAATGCGGCATCGAGTGCTACACAATATGGGCCGAGATTGTCCATATCGATGACCTAAGGTCAAGTACAGACTATGACATATCCATGGGTGCCGAAAGTGGGAGACGGGGGACGTGTCCTCCCCCTGTTGGCCAACCAGGGGGGACGCCCCCCCCAATATTTGGGTCCATCGTCATTAATGTTGTCAGGTACCGAATATGTTCAAAATTCGCCTCCCCCGGTCAGCACCAGCCTGGGTCCTAACCTCCCCCCTGTAAAAATTCTGTGGCGGCGCCCCTAGACATATCTATTGGAAATGCATAGGAAAGACAAAAATTGGGCTGTATTTGTGTTGATACAGCTGATAAAACCTTCATATTCTCCAAATCTTAGTATCCTTGGCCCCTTCCCAGGCTTATGTTGCAATGCTGGACCTGTGAGAGGTCATCTCGGGCTACTCAAGCAGTTTTTAGACATATAGGGGGATTCCAGAACAGATCGACCAAGGCTTGACACCACCATGTCTAGAAAAAATCTGAAACTTTGCCTCCGGGTAGTTTTGGGCCAGGAACACGCCTGTGAGAATCTTAGCCCCCTCCGACCAACGGTGACTGAGTTATAGCCTGGGGAAATTTTCGGGAGGTCACTTTGTAGACTCATCTTTAATGCTTCATAACTTAAAAATGCATAGCCTGATTAACAAGTTTTGTATTTGATTGAACTCGTCTTGAACTTTACATTATTTTGCAAAAATAAAATTTCCAAATTTTAAAAAAAATTTGACTTTTAATTCGTTTGACCTTTCCTTTTTTACCTTTTCGCAGTGAAAATTGTCCTTTTAGATACCTAAAAATTTTTGATTCATAAAATATATTCCGATAAAAAATTTGAAAAATTCGTTCTTGCTATAAATTACAAATTTTTAGCACCTAAGGTAGGTATGCAGACGGTTTTTGACCACTGCGGTAGTACCGCCTTATGTTTAACACCGCAAACAAAGCGATTCCTTTTGTAACGGTTGCTTGCAATCATATTGCATTGCCTTTACGAAATTTTCATTGTGCAAGTGTCAGAATTTATGAGAATTAACACGCGCCCACACGAGGGGGCGGGCAACCGGCCTCCTCAGGTTTCCACAGGTAGTAAAAAATACACTTCGTGCAGCGCCACCGTCCTTCATCTACCTCTAACTCGAAATTGTTGCAGCTTCTGGTAAAATTTTAGGTCTGGGTCATACCAGGTCAGACCGCCAACCCAAGTCAAGAGACCTAACCTCGAAAATCTTTGGAGGTGCATCAGTAAGATCAAATTTAACCTATCGTGCTTAGATTCACATCACATTGTAAGGTCACCGAACAAGATATTTTTTGTAGCAGGATTTCTTTATCGATAACCTGTGACAAGGTCAGGGTCACGATCTTTCCATTAGAAATGCATGGGGCAAGGGGTAAATTTTGATAACTTGCGAGAATTGAGAATTGTCAAGAATTGTGATGGAGGTTTATTTTTACTTTGTCGTTTCTGACTTGCCACTGCAGTTTGATTAATATTATTTTTACCATACAGACCTAGGTCAAATCAAGTTAGTTTTGAAATTTTACTGGACAACATTATAAGATATATAATCCGATCGGGCCGGACAAGAACATTCCAATTGTGCTGAACATTCTTTCTACGGCTCTTCTTTGTCAGCTATTATGTCACAAAATTTAGGTTTCCACTTAGTTCCTGTAAGGAATACTTTGGCCTCGAGCAACCTCAAAGGTGACCCGACCAAACGATTGGATGTAACATTTCCGGTAGTGATTAAAACTGGCTATTTTGCGGCGTCGCTTTCAGTACACTGTTTATTCTACATGGTTTACTGAACAGCAGAGATAACCAACAATTAGGCCACGGAGCCTGTGTGATCTAACTTGCCTCCAAACACAACACTGCGATGGCTCGTGTTTTTTGTTCTTCAGAACTTATGCCTGGAGCATTAAAGGGAGAGAAATGACTGAAGAATTTACATCTCCTGACGTTAAAATATATTTAACTTCATGAAATGGTGCCGCCATGCACACCATTTCAAAACGATGCAAAAGTTTAATTCCAGAGCAAAAGTTATATCGAAGCGAAATTCAATTATGTAAATGAAGTGTTTTCACTACGTCTCACAGCAAGGACACCTACAACTTTATCGAGGGCACTGCGAAACCGGCAACATATCACGATGGTTTAAAAAGTCCAGTGAAAGATCAAATACGTGAGGCCAAAGGTACGCATGCTTTTCTTACGCATACATTTTTCAGCACGGTTAAGTTCTTGTACATTCCACAATCAAGCATAGCCAATGTTGCCAGACAGCCCCAAAGTCTGTTCGCCGATGCCATTATGGAAAAATGAATACAAGTTTCAAAGAATACCAGCGGTAAATAAGACACCCATCACTGTTCATGAAATCTCTACAAACAAAGGAAGGAAGGTTCGGGTTTTGTATACCTATGTTCGAACCAAACAGGTCATGGTGAATGTCCAAAGCAAAGTTAATATTAAACATACTCGTAAATTATTTGGCTTAAGTAATGAGTGATCTGACAGCCATCATTGCAGGTGAATGAATGCGTTTGTACAGGACAAAGTCAGCATAAGCTTTGCCACCGGCAAAAAAGTGGGGGGAGGGGCAGTGAAACTTCATACTGACGCTGACTAAAAACTTTCCACGTTAGGACCAAATACTGTACGAATTTGGGCTTCTCGCTGCCTTCTGCAGCGGCTGGTCATAAGAATGGCCGGTTTTCTCCCGTATTGACTGAGATCAGGAAATTTTGGGCCAAAAAGTGGGGGGGCGGGCCTCCCCTGGCCCCCCGGTGGCGACGCCCCTGAAAGTCAGTGTCAGTGTTAAAGTCGTCTCAGTGTATTCCCTTATTCTTCAATGATTGTACAAGGCACCAGGAGTGTGGAATTATATATATATATATATATATATATATATATATATATATATATATATATATATATATGTGTGTGACCACCTCCAGTGATAAAAGTGGTAAAATATCATTTGAATGTTTTTGTTTCCATTTCAAATACTACTTCTTGGTTCAATGTAGTACAACCGGCCCGTTAAAGGGCTAAACACATGATAAATTTTGCTTTCTATTTTCACGTAGGGGCTCTCGATATTGCTTAAAATTTGCCCATCCCTAATCATTAAAAAACACCAATCAAAAGTATTTCCAAGTGGCGTTTGAACTGGGATCCGTGTCGGCTATGAAATGAACACCTTTTAAAAATATCATGTGAGGTAACCTGTTCAAGTGACCAAGTCGAATGTGTTATGATTTCAGGACATTTTTTTGCATATATGAGCAGATTCAATGAGCACTGGGTCACCTTGCATCTATACTATTTTTCCACCTCCGGGAACGATGTAATTGTGTGAGTTAATGGTGCTTATAGTATAAATTATACTTGTTTCAATTATTGATAAAGTCGCGACATCTTTGTAAATTTTTGCTTAAGGCTGCAAGGCTCATTACTAACAAGTTACTTTGCCCTCGTCTCCCTCGAAACAATGAATCCATTTCTATCACTTTTAAAGGTGGCTATTTTTATTTTATAAATCTTGTCCAAGTTGTTGCCAGCTCAGTTTTAGGACTCGGAGTCTCACTAGAGTCATCAAGGGACTTTTTACAGAGACCCGACCCCACCATCCAAACGTGCAACTCTCACGATGAAGGGTTAATTAAGGAACCAAAGTTGAGCGTCCCACAAGGCATAACGACGGCCGTCTACCTCAGGTCACCCCCTCACCAGTCAGATGCCAGCTGACGTACGGTATTTACGGTACCTATCACCTGCCAGTTGACCTAAATTATTTTTCCAGAAGTTGCAAAAATTTGGAGTTAGAGGCAGATGAAGTACGGTGGCGCTGCGCGAAGGTGTTTTTTTACTACCTGTAGAAACCTGAGGAGGCCGTTTGCCTACCCCCTCGTGTGGGCGCGTGTTAATTCTCATAAATTCTGACACTTGCACGATGAAAATTTCGTAAAGGCAATGCAATATCATTACCTTGTGGGACGTTCAACTTTCGTTCCTTAATTAACCCTTCATCGTGAGAGTTGCACGTATGGGTGGTGGGGTCGGGTCTCTGTAAAAAGTCCCTTGATGACTCGAGTGAGACTCCGACTCCTAAAACTGAACTGGCAACAACTTGGACAAGATTTATAAAATAAAATAGCCACCTCTAAAAGTGATAGAAATGGATCCATTGTTTCGAGGGAGACGAGGGCAAAGTAACTTGTTAGTAATGAGCCTTGCAGCCTTAAACGAAAATTTACAAAGATGTCGCGACTTTATCAATAATTGAAACAAGTATAACTTATACTATAAGCACCTCTAACTCACACAATTACATCGTACGGTATTTACGGTACCTATCACCTGCCAGTTGACCTAAATTATTTTGCGAGAAGTTGCAAAAATTTGGAGTTAGAGGCAGATGAAGCACGGTGGCGCTGCGCGAAGGTGTTTTTTTACTACCTGTAGAACCCTGAGGAGGCCGTTTGCCTACCCCCTCGTGTGGGCGCGTGTTAATTCTCATAAATTCTGACACTTGCACGATTAAAATTTCGTAAAGTCAATGCAATATCATTGCAAGCAACCGATTCCAAAAGCAATCGCTTTGTTTGCAGTGTTAAACATAAAGCTGTGCTGCTGCAGTGGTCAAAAACCGTCTGCATACCTACCTTAGGAGCTGAAAATTTGGAATTTATAGCAAGAACGTATTAAAAAAATCCCAAAATTTTATGAAGAAATTTTTTGGAGTGTCTAAGAGAGCAATTTCAACTGCGAAAAGGTCAAGCTAGGTAAAAAGAAAAGGTCAAACGAATCAAAAGTCAAAACTTTAAAAAATTTGAATTAAAAAATTGTTTAGTTCAAGAAGATTTCAATGATACACAAAACTTGTTAATCAGGCAATGCGTTTTTGAGTTATGAAGCATCAAAGATGATTCTACAAGGTGACCTCTCGAAAATGTCTCGGGCTGTAACTCGGTCACCGTTGGTCGGAAGGAGCTAAGATTCTCACAGGCGTGTTCCTGATCCAAAACTACCCTGGATACAAAGTTTCAGATTTTTTATAGACATGGTGGTGTCAAATTGAAATATTTTTAGTCCTGGAATGCCCCATAGGTCAATAACTTTGCATGAAATGATGATACAGCTTTTATTTTGAGATCGTTGCCTTTGGATTGTTACGGCAAGTCGATTCATATGTCTATGCTTGGTCAAAAATTGACCTTGACCTGACCTGAGATCGGATCATTTTTGTGTTTTGACCTAGCATGGTCAGATTATACATCATTCGATTCGCTGTGACGAGAGGAAGCAAATGGTGCCTAGAAATGATTCTAACTCAACTCTTGTCAGACGCTAGAGCCCAAAAACTCAACTCAAGATACCACTTTCTTTGACCCGTCATGACCTCAATAGTGACCTGAGCCAAAGGGAAGGGGGGCAGGTACCCCCCCGTCAAAGCGAAGTTGGCTCAGACCCCCGTCAATGCGTGTCTTAAGTCCCACAAACCTCCGTCTAATACCGTCATTGGTGGATGCAGGAGCAGTATTCGGGTCAGTGGCGGCGGATAAAGGGGGCAAGGGGGGCAGTTGCCCCCCCCAAATTATCAGAGGGGCCCCCGGAAAAATACGCAATATTAGCTTGGTTCTTTTCTGAAAGTTCATGAACGACCTGACTGAGCCCTCAGCAGTTTCTCGGTTTGGACAGTGTCCGAGCTTTATCTCAGGGGCCCTGAGCTTGGGCTCGGGGCCCCTCTAGCTTGGGCTCGGGGACCCTCTAGCTTGGCCTTTAGGGGCCCCCAAGCTTAGCCTAAAGGAGCCCCCGAGCCTGGTCTCAGGGGGCCCAGAACCTGGTCTAAAGGGCCACCGAGCCTGGTATCAGGGCCCCCACTCTGTCTCAGGGGCCCCCGAGCTGTTCCTCGCCCCCCGAGCTTTGTCGCAGGGACCCCCAAGCTTGGTCTAAGGGGCCCCCCAAGGCTAGTCTCAGGCCACCCAAGCTTAGGCTTAAGAGAGCTCCCCGAGCTCGGTCTCAGGGGCCCCGAGATTGTCTAAGGGGCTCCGGAGCTTGTCTAAGGGGCCCCCGAGCGTTGTCTCAGGGGCCCTCCAAGATTGGTATAAGGGGGCTTCCCAGATTGGTCTAAGGGGCCCCCGAGATTCGTCTTAAGGGACCTTTAGCTTGGTTTCAGGGGCCTCCAAGCTTGGTTTCAGAGGCCGCCAAGCTTGGTCTCAGGAGCTCCCGAGCTTGGTCTCAGGGCCCCCTGAGCTTGGGCTCCGGGGCATTCGAGCTTGATCTCTAGGAGCCCCCCCTCCAAGCTTGGTCTCAGGGGGCCCCCGAGCTGTGTCTCAGGGCTCCGAACTTGGTCTCAGGGGGCCTCCGAGATTGGTCTAAGGGGCTCCCGAGATTGGTCTTAGGGGGCCTCCAAGCTTTGTTTCAGAGGCCCCCAAACTTGGTCTCAGGGGCCCCGAGCTTGGTCTCAGGGGCCCTGAGCTTGGGCTCGGGGCCTTCGAGCTTGATGTCTAGGAGCCCCCAAGCTCCGTCTCAAGGAGCCCCGAGCTGTGTCTCAGGGCCCCGAGCTTGGTCTTGTGTGTGCTCAAGTCAGTATGCCTGTCATTTGCATTTTTCTGTGTCGATATAGACGACAGCATCAAAGCGCCCCCAGTTCTCATTCTGCGGGAGACGGAATTTTGCGGAAAAAATACTCAGAATATAATAATTCGTGTTACTTAACATGTTTTATTATGTAGATGCATACGAACAAACAGCGTTCACTTGTTAAAAAAGAACTATTTGCGTCGGAAGGGCGTTGCTGTATCGTTATTATAATTTTGATAAACTCCTAACGTGATGTTCGAGCTTAAAGCTTTGACGTTCAATGTTCGAGGCTTACGTGAACCTATAAAACGCAGATCCATATTTCGACATCTACATGTTAGATACGCTGCTTATTTTGCTGTACTGCAGAAAACATATTCCAGCTTGGAATCCGAGATCGTGTGGAAAATCGAATGGGGGAGGCAAAACCATTTTTTGCACGGGCCAACTAAACAATATGGAGGAATAACCATTTTTGTACTGGGCCAAATACAATTTTTACCATTTGTGACGCTTATGCAGGAGCGGAACCAGGATTTTGCTAGGGGAGTGGCTGAGCTTTGAAAAATGGCGAAAAAGGGGGAATAGGGCAAAAAATGGCGAAAATGGGGCAAAAGGGGCTGAAGCCCACTCAGCCCCCCTGGATCCGCCCCTGTGCTTAGGCCTCTGACCTCAGGCAGCAAGTCCCAACCAATCTATTGCAGTTTTTAGGGGGCCCTTGCTGCCGAGGGGGCCCTATCGTCAAGGGGGTCCCCTGGAAAAAATCTTGCCCCCATCTGAAAAGAGCATCCGCCACCACTGATTTGGGAGCATCCCCGTTAACGGATATAGAAACATCACCAACTGTAACATAAAAAGAAACCCAAACGGGTCCGATAGCTTGTCTAGGAAACCTCTTAGGCTCACCAGGGCCCCTGACCTGATCTAAGGTCCTATGAGTCGATCTGGAGGCCCCTGAACTGTTCGGGGCTCCAGAACTGGCCCCTGATGCCCTATAAGCTAATCTGGGTCCCAGGATTTCCAATCGGGGGGGGCGGAGGGGAGACCTTCCCGGGGAGCCATCTGCACCAGGAGGTGCCACTTTTGGTTGACAAAACCTATGAGGTGGGCACCAAAGCCTATCGATGGGTGCCAATTTTCGCATCATTTGAATTTAATCGTTAAAAAGAGCATTGAAATCACACTCTTAGGGAAAACAGATTTCATCAGGATTAATATAAAAATATGTTTTGAAAGGTGTTAAAATATATAAGCACGGCTCTAATGGCAGGGATGGGGAACCGGGTTACGGATCTGAGGGAAAACCCAGCCATTTTGTGGCCTTTTCCCGAAATTTCCTTAGGAAAATCGTATTTTTCCGCCTGTAAAGTATGGGCATCTGAATGAACATTAGATCAGATCAGATCAGACATATTGAGGCAGCGATCCACACATGTTGTGGTTTTTCACACTGACACTTCAGAAAAACAGTGAATGTTGGGTCACAGTAAGAGCGTAAAAGTAAAATAAACGGAGTATCACGCGATAAACTCATTATTACTGATAAAGTCATTATTTGAATAAATGTACGCTGAACTGGGCTTATTCAATTGTATGCCTTGTAAGCATACATGTTAAGCAAATTAGCCCGCGCCCCACCGGGGGTCCAGCGCCACCTTCACCCCACCGGGGGCCATCGAAGCCCCCCGCTCAAACTCCGAAAATATGGGGGTTAGCGCAAATCTGCAAAATGCATTAGAAAGCTCGCGTGAATTCAGTAAGAAATTACTTCACATGTTTAAGCGCTCAGGTCAATGGTTTGACCTCCAGAGGTCAAGTAAGGTCACGATAGGCTATTTTCATTCAAATATGCAAAGCTTAAGAAAACTGGGCACAGCTCTTATGCCATTAGAGCTATTGAGATCTGGTCAACTACATTGGATAGGAAAATGCCAGACCTTTTTCCGCTATGTGGAACGTAATGACCTCCCGCCAGTGGTTTGACCTCCAGAGGTCACCTCGTGACCTAATATGACCTGAGGTTACCAAAGGTGCCCCCCGATCGGCAATCCTGGATCCGCCTATGTTGTGAATACCTTCATATTCTCCAAATGGTAGTATCCGGGGTCTCTTTCAGTTTCGGGTTGCACCTGTGACCTCTGAGAGGTCATCTGGGGCTACTGAAGCAGGTTTTCAGACTTGGGTTAAACATTTTGCAGGAAATAATGGTTAAGCTTTTATTTTGATACCATTTCGTTTGGGTTGCTATTACGAATAGATTGATATGCATATTGATTGTGCTAGGTTTGAAACTGACTTTGACCTGAGGTCATTTTTATGGTTAACCTAGTGTAGTCATATTATACATCATGTTTAAGCGCTCAGGTCAATGGTTTGACCTCCAGAGGTCAAGTAAGGTCACGAATACATTCGATTCGCCGTAACGGGAGACAGCGAATGGTGCCTAAAAATATTTCTACCTCAATTCTGTCAGACGCTAGAATCGGTTATCAGGAGCGAATATCATTCTGTTGACCTCAGGATACGAAGGATATGGCGTTGACTTCAACAGGCTCTGGAGCCTGAACCAAGCTGTGCCCCGCAAAAAGCGGTGAACTGGTTTTGTATTTCATGCTTTCTGGCTTGCATACTAATTTTAAGCGAAATCAATTGTCCCCGATTTTGGTGATACGTTGGGTCCCCTGTTAAAGTCAATGGCATTTAATGCATTACGGCAAAAACTGATTTTTACGGCACATTTTGTGCTCTATCTCAGCAACACGACGCGATAGAGCAAAATAAAGACCAGTTTCGGGATGGTCTCGGCAAGGGCTTTCGAATGATGAGGCGATTATAAAAATCCTGAATATCAATCTAAATATCGAATATCTAACTCCTGCTGTTTTCACAGACATCAGACGCTAGAGCCCAGAGACTCTTCTCTAACATACCACCTTCTTTGACCTATCATGACCTCACATTGACCTGAAACCAAAAGTGACCGGTGCTGTCTCTTCATGAATTTGCATGAGCTGCACCAGTGTTTGCATTTTTTTCTCTTTCCCGTATAGAAGCCGAGTTCGAGGGGGGTGTTTGTACTCCCCACCAGGGCAAAGATGGCTCGGAGGCCCACCGAGGCGGGTGTTAAGAAATTGAGTTCAATCAGCTCTCGCTCACGACTTGGTGACTGACTTTGATTCTGACTCATCCCAATTAGCCGAGAAATTGAGTTGACAGGCTCAAACTACACTCTGAAGTGAGGCTGACTCGATTCTGACTCGAGCAAAAGTGGAGCCGATTCAAAGCCAATTCGGAATCCGAGTCGCTGCTCAACAGGTCTGAAAAGTTGAGCATAACAGAAGAGTGGGATTTAACGCGCGCATTCACGGGGGAGGGTAACCGCCCCCCCTCGGGTTTTTCGGAGACAGCATACAAACGGTGGCGCGTAGCGCCACCGTACTTGGTATACCTTTTTGCTCATCATTTTTACAACTTTTGTCAAAATTTTAAGGTCAGGTCATCTCAGGGCAGGTCACCAGTACAGGTCAAGTGACTTGACCCCAAAAAGTTTAAGCTAGCATAAGTCAAAACAGATTGAACTTATCCGATCGAAACTCATACACATAATAGGCCCACCGAGTTCTCTAAAATATGTTTCGGTATTTTTTATATCGATGACCTAAGGTCAGGTACGAGCCGTGACATCTCCATTGGAAATACATGGGAAAAATGATTTTAACCCGCGCCCCACCGGGGTTCCAGCGCCACCTTCACCCCACCGGGGGCCATCGATGGCCCCCTTCAAACTCCGAAAATATGGGGGTTGGCGCAAATCTGCAAAGTGCATTAGAAAGCTCGCGTGAATTCAGTACGAAATTACTCACATGCTTAAGCGCTCAGGTCAATGGTTTGACCTCCAGAGGTCAAGTAAGGTCACGATAGGCTATTTTCATTCAAATGTGCAAAGCTTAAGAAGACTGGGCCTAACTCTTGTGCCATTAGAGCTATTGAGATCTGGTCAACTACATTGGATAGGAGAATGCCAGACCTTCTTCCGCTATGTGGAACGTAATGACCTCTCGCCAGTGGTTTGACCTCCAGAGGTCGCCTCGTGACCTCATATGACCTGAGGTTACCAAAGGTCAGAAAGTGACCTTGTCGTATATCAAATGAAAGCCAGTGATGAAGTAGTTAGAAATGTTTTCGGGATATTAGTCTGGGTTATTTGATGAAAAGTTTAAACTTCCGAATATTTTGAGTTTATTGATAGCTCTTTTTCAACGGAATGTCGATCATGAACAGCCAAGTTTTTCAAACACAATGTCATCTTCATCACTTGAGTTCCCTTCCTACATACCTCTCATTTAAATGAAGTATATTACGTATTTTTGCAATTCCCGCCGAACCATTAAACGCCTATTCGCTAAACGGCACAAATAATGACAAATAACCCGTTCCTTTATACACGTTTCACTAGCTCACAGCCCCTACTATTGATTTTATTTTTCCCTGATTATGTCCAATCCTGTTGAATTCTTGTTAACAATGATAATCCTAATCCTGATAATACTACAATCCTGCAGCCATGACGATCCTCCTACAATGCTTCTAAAACGGGGTCCCAAATTGGGTTAAGTGTAACGTTTCCCTATCCCGATTTATATCTGCTTCCCTTATTCTAATTTCTATCGCTTCCCTAACAGACCTTCTTACGGATTTTTGCTCTACTGCAACAATTTTAACATCACGAGGGTTCAGATCCTTCCGACAACTATATACATGACATGACACTGCTGATTTAGAAAACCTGCCGTTCCGAATATCCCCTATATGCTCCTCCACCCTTACCCCTAGCGGCCTACCTGATTCCCCTATATATGTTGACCCACACTCGCATTTCATTTCATAAACTGCCCCCTTTTCTCTCCCTTACTCATAGGATCCTTAACATGCGTCAGTAAACTTTTGAAGGTAGTCTTAGAATACGGGAATATTAGTTAGAATTCAACGGGATATTAGTCCAGACTAATATCCCGAAAACATTTCTAACTACTTGACAACAGTTTCTGGGAACAATATGACTCTTAAAACGTATATAGCCAGTGATGAGACATACACTATGGTGTTTGATTCATCGTTCTAGCTTAATTAGGTCAAAAGTTATTGTCAAGATTTGACCCTGTTTTTTACCCCTGGTGACCTTGGATGACCTCAGAGAAGCCAAAGGGAAAATTTTACCCCTGGGATCCGTAAAAGGGTGTCCAAGAACGCTTTTCTGAGCAAGCCGAGCATTTTCAATAGTTTTTTTGTGGCTTTTAGATCGTAAGACCGCTTTTTCCAATGTTTTTTCAAGGGAGAGGTCACCTCGTGACGTGACCTCAGGTCACGAAATCAAAAATCCAGAATATACATCATGTAGACCCTGGCAGGGTCAAGAACTGTAGGAAGTTTCAAATCGATCGACAGAGAAACGTAGCTCTTATAGAGCTCAAAAAGTTGAAGTGAGGTGACCTTGGTTGACCTCGCCTGGTGACCTGAACTTGGGTGACCCGGGGTAAAAGATTTCAGGGATGGTGGGAAAATGATGGGGTGAGAGATAGAGCCCTCAACCGCGGTGCTGTGCCTCGTTGTTTTTTTCTGCTATCCCGAAAAAAACATTAGGGGGCTGTCGATGCCCCCGGTGGAGCGAGGGTTAAAAGACAAAAAAACGTTTCATTGAGAGCCTGAGCATGTGGAGCACTCTTTACCTGACTATAAAAGCTGGAGGATAGCCCAGCGCCTCCTTAGTTCCATACCCCTGGTCATTACCTTAACTACATGTTAAAGTGACGTTCTTAAATAGAGTCACTTGCAAAACGTTCTCTTGTCCTCTCAGCTAACGTATTGCCAGTGGTATTCTCCATCGTCTCCGACGCTCCACGCCGGGGAAACTTCATTTCAAGCTGACTCCTGACGGCTAACTCAAGTCAAAGGCTTTTTATAAGGCGTTCTGTGCATAGCACCTTTGCCCGCCTCTAAAGGAGTGTGTGGGAGAATTTTAGAATTTTGCGTGAGGGCAAGCTACGTTAGTCTGTTAAAGCAATGGGAGTTATTTCAAGTAATGGGTTGCAAGATGTTTCAGCTTGCGGATGGACGGTCGTGGCAATGGCATAGCCATGCCAAGGGAGTTCATTTTATAAAATTAGACCCGCAGAGTGCGAAGGTTATCTCTGTGGTTGAAGACCTTAAATTTAGAATTCGGAATTTAGAATTTAGAATTTTGTGTGTCAGCTACTGATGTCCGCTTGTCTACGTTACTCGAAATCCTCCGTTAAATCAATAATTTTCATATTTTAGAAACTGCGCTAAACACCTGGCCAGGGTGCCGCGAATTTACCCTGCAACCCGGAGGTGAGGTTGCAGCTCCCCTCTCCGGCTGGGCAGCCGCCGCGCAGAGAAAAAGAGAAGTGTGAGAGGACAGTTAGATTGTTAGTAAGAGTATGAGTGTGGTTAGCATAGAGCCGCAGTGAAAGGTATCACTGCGGTGAAGAAATATAACCTATTTAACCTAACCTGATTTCAAAGCTAGCCTAACATAACCTATCCTTAGCCTACGATATACCATTTAAAGGTTAAACAACTATTGCTTAAATTTTGCAGTGGATCGTCTATGACATGAATGGTTAATTTGAAAATAGGCAAGTCCTACTTTGGGGTGCACCATGCACCCTCCATCATATATACTGGGAGGGGTGATTTATAGAAACTTCTCTAGCTCAGAGTCCTTTAGAAATGTAAAGAGTTTTTCGAGTAGCTCAGGATGATCGTTACCAAGCAGAGTTTTTAGGTCTACAGGGATGTTTTGGATTCGGCAGTAGTCAGCATGGGTTGCCGATGGGTATTGTGCTGGGGACAATTGATGAGAATGTGATAGGGATTCTCCATTGCGTCGCAGGTACCACAGGTACCCGCGTTCCAATAGGCATTTAATTTTGTGTGTCCATTTCTGAGTCTACGGCTAACTCAAGGCTGCATAAAGAAAACGCGCGAATTTGTCGCGCTACCGAGCACGCTATCGTCTCATATATCTGTGCTGCTCGGAGACGGTGGAACTTTCCGCTTCGCACTGAGCGACGCTCAGATGAAAGGTGCTGGGTAGCACACCAGTTTTTCTTGCCGAGCAGACAATCTTAAGCGTGGAGCCACCGGCCCGAAAACATTTAGTCAATCCGGCAAATGTTTCTTTCAACACTACCACCCACATTAGAGCATAAGCAAAGACAAAGACAAAGACAAAGACTTTATTCAGAGTCTTCCACGGTCATCCATGGCTTCTGCAACCCCACGTCAGTTGGAATAGTAAGAAGGAGACATACACACGACATTAAAATCATGTAAACAGGATTATATAAAAACATCGTTAAAAAGACAAAGCATACCACACAAACACCACTCGCTCAGCGCACCTGATCCCGCTCTGCTATTATATACTTTTTAAGGGCACGACAAAAAAGCGGGCCGGTAAAACACTCAGCTCCTCAGGCAGCTCATTATAAATGGAGGCCCCCCTGGAGCTGAACCTACGTTGGCCCATTCCAGTACGAGAGCTTGGTACAACGCTATTCGCGTCCTGTCTGGTGGTACGCTCCCGTATAGAGCCGACACACACGAATCCCCGGGCCAGCTCCTCTGGCTCCCCGAGACACACTGTCTTGTGTACAAGTGCAAGCGTGTGGTACCTCACCAGCTCTCCCGCCGACAGCCAGTCAAGTTCCTCTTATAAACCAGAGACATGGTCAAATTTTCTGCGGCCGAAAATTACCTTTGCTGCATAATTAATTATCTTTTGGAGTCGAATATTGTTTATATGAGTTCCGTTGCCAAAAACACTGATGCAATATCGGACACGGGAAATAACCAGTGAACTGACTATCGGCGAGATGACGCTGGGAGGCAAGCAGCGCCTCAGATGTGACAAACCACTCAGAATTCCAAAGCATTGACGAGTGAGAAGAGAAATGTGAGAAAATTCCAGCTGAGGGCGCAGTCGAAGGTCAGTCCGAGATTTTTGACAGTCATAGATGGAACCAGATTAAAGTCGCGAAATTTGACAGTAAAATCACCAATTTTCCGAACGTTTGGAGCACTAAGCAGGCCGTAATTCCTGACAAAATGCGCAGGAAGCTCGTTACAATATCCTAAATTTCATGGTTCGGTAGACATTTCTTATTTCAAGCTGTGGACTGATTTTAGCCACCCGGCATTCGTATTTAGGATTTTCTCCATTAACGCGTGCACTGGAGGGGGCCCTCGGAGGCCCCCCACCTGTTTTTCCCAGGTGGCCGGAAAACCTCTTGTAGCCGCAAAACGATACTCGGCCACATTTAACAGAATTTAATGGCACGGCCATTGGTGAAAGAATTTTGAAAATTGGTCGATTTTTTATTTACAGCCTTTCAAAGCCGGACCTGCATTTTGAGATCATCGTAATCGCGCGGTCGGACCAGTTCACTTGCATTGGAGACCGAGTGGTGACGTCATAACACCATATAACTGGGATGGTATGTCAAGGTCACCTTACATAAAGGCCAAGGTCAAAGGTCATAGGTAAAGGTCACATCAGCACTTTTAAGGTCACTGACCTCAGTGCTTCCGGTCAAATGACGTTACCCGGTCTGGATGTATATTACGCTATGACGTCATAGTTAAGGTACCTCAATGCAAAGGCCAAAGTCAAAGGTCAAGGTCAAAGGTCATTGGGAAAGGTCAGTCCTCGTTTACCGCCAAGCACTTTAGTTGCTATAATGCTAGTTATAATGTATGTACATTATAAGCTGTATACCATATTGTGACCTAATAGGTCAATGACCTTGAATGACCTAGACACAAAATCTGTAGGGAAGGTTCTTTGCGACCTTCCTCTATGACCCTGGTCCGCCTTTAGATTATTC
The DNA here is from genome assembly GCA_034440635.1 of Lepas anatifera. Taxonomy (NCBI): domain Eukaryota; kingdom Metazoa; phylum Arthropoda; class Thecostraca; family Lepadidae; genus Lepas; species Lepas anatifera. The sequence continues at coordinate 6,732 of JAOTON010001316.1, read as the reverse complement.
CCCCTTTTCCTGCATAATAACCGCATTTTCCACGCGGTCCCCATCATGGCCAATATTTGACCCTTATGACTTCGCTTGGCCTTGAAAATATTGACCTAGGTCAATAATAATTGGTCATGATGTAGTTACCCTTAGCCCCCACCAACTCCTTAAACGGTGTTTTTCTACGCCTCTTTGTTTCCGAGATCTTGGGAGGCCTATCAGCCCCCTCTCCAGTGCTTGTTAGTGCCAGACCCCTCTCCAGTGCGTGTGCTATGGGACCAGTGCCCTTCTGTTGCATAAATAAGTAAATGTAGGATACTCCAAGACTTCTCTGACATCGAATTATTTAGTAATGCCAAGAAATAATACAACGAGAATGAAGACACGCGAAGCAAACGGTCAAAACGCATACTTCCATTGTCTAAAAGGTAGGTACATACGTGTTCCATTTTCCTATGTAGGTATGTACGTAGGGCCGGTTAATCCAGACATGGCCCCTAAAAGCGATCGAATTTTTCCTAGTTTTTAGTATTTTGTTGCCAACTTTCTTAACACACGCAGCGAAGGGGACCTTAAAGTGTCCCACTCACTTTTTCGAGGTGACCGGAAAACGTTCACCGCCGGAAAACGCTACTTGGCTGTATTTGAGAGAATCTATGAGCTGATTGGTTGGTAGAATTATTTTGAAAATCGGTGAATGATTTTTATAAGCTTCCAAAGTCAGACCTATATTTTCAGACCACTGCAATCGCTTAGGGGCACCATCTCACCCGCACTGTAGACCGAATGGTGACGTGATAACGTTACATAATCAGATCATGTGTCAAGGTCACTCCACATGAATGTCAATGTCAAAGGTTACAGGTTAATGTCATTGATCCCAGTATTCCGGTCAGATGGCATCATTCAGCATGCCGTATGTTACGCTATGACTTCAGAGTTAAGGCTACTCAAGCTCAGTTCAAGGTCACAGGTCAAGTCCAAAGGTCTTTTTTCAAGGTCAACCCCTCATTTCCCGCTTAAAGGCTGCTATAGTGTCAGTTATATTTTACATTTCATAATTGACTTACAGAAGCAAGGGGTTCACCTTAATGTTAACACAGTCCTTTGCATATTCCATGCAAAACTATTGACTAATACATGAGAACCTGCTTAAGTGACCCAAGAAATTATCAAGTGAAAAGAAAAGTGAAGAGAAAGAAATCAAGTGACCTTCTCAGAATTTATATGTACATTGTCCATGTGACCTACTCCCGGATATTTTCTGAGAACACTGTGTCACAAGGCATTCCTGAACACCGAATGCATTAAATCCTTCTTACCAAATCATGACTACGGATTAGAGGATGATACTGTGGAAGCATGGTATTGACCAAGATCGTTCTTAGCTGGATTTGCTGAACAAAAAATCGATCTGGTAAGGGGGCTCGATCATCCCACCCGAATTGGCTCGAATGGAAAAATACGAGTATAAACGGCAGTAAGTATATGCTAATCGATTATTCCCAGGTTATTTAAGTCCCCTTTTCAACTATTTCAGTCCCCCCCCAAGATGCACTCAACATAGGCTAAAGAGCATGTCATGTAGATGTACGAGAAAATTAAAAACGGGACCATGGTTGCATCATAAGGACTTATGAAAGCACTGCAAAAGGTCAGAACTTATTTTCCTAGATCAATTGAATTTTCTGTAAGATTTTCGATTCGTCTGCAAGAAGCTTAAACCCACGCCACGATGGGCCTACAAACCCACTTTGCCCCGGTGGGGGTGTTTGAACACCCCCTCGATCTCGGCCCTTATGTGGAATAGAAAAATAAAACATGAAGGCTGGTGCGTAGCTCATAAAAATTCATGAAGAAACTATATTGGTCACTTTTTGGCTCAGGTCAATATTGAGGTTATGACAGGTCAAAGAAAGTGACATTTTGAGAATAATTTTTGGTCTGTAGCGTCTGACAGAGTTGAGTTAGAATCATTTTTGAGACACCATTCGCTTCCTCTCGTCACAGAAAATCTAATGATGTATAATATGACCACATTAGGTCAAAAAACAAAAATAACCTTACCTCAGGCCAGGGGCGTAGCCAAGGGGCGGAGGGCGGCAGGGACAGCCGCCCCTCCCTGAGGGTCCGAAGGGCCCCTTTATGACACGGGCCGCGCGAAGCGCAGCTCGCCCGCACTATGCTTTGTGGCCAAATTTGAAATTTCATACCAGACCGGGCCCTCTTAACACTCGCCCCGCTGGGGAGGGAGGGCGAAATTCTCCCCCTTCCTGGTTTTCCCCAGATAGCTCAAAAACGAAGAGACGCAGCACAGCGAAACTTGCAGTACCTTATCCCTGATCAATTTTACACATATGCCAAAATTTTTGAGTTAAGGTCACTTCAGGTCAAGGAGCTATTCAAGGTCAAGTGACCCAACCTCAAAACCTAAAATCACGAGTTTGAAGCAGTGCCCAGGGAACATTAGCAAACGGATCAGTTTGAAACTTCCACAACATGATAAGGTCATTAGGGTCTACAAATCTGTTATCTCTGAATTTTGATATTGTTGACCTAAGGTAGGGTCAATTTGCTGGTCACCCCATTATAAGTCTATGGTGAAAAATAGAATGGGCTCGTTTTCAGTAAATAATGGATAGATAAAGCTAAAAATCCTCAAACCGTCTATTATTACCACGATCTTGACCATTGAGTTGAGTTTTTGAGCATCTGACCTCTCAAAGGCCATACCAGGTCACGGGAGCATAGAGTGATTGTTTTGCCAATAAAGTCTCACTGAATTGAGATAAAGCTCCCATTTGATTGCATTGTGTTTATATTGTCACGGGGAGTCAATTGATATGTAACATGACCATACCAGGTCACTCTGTGACCCTGAACTAGCTCGAGGTCAGGTCATTTTGACTATTTAACCTAGCAAGGTCATATTATACATCATTCGATTCGCCGCGATAAGAGGAATCCAATGATGCGTAAATATTTGCTCTAGCTCCTATGAGAGCAGATCTAGAGAGGGAAACGTACACTGCTCTGTTGTAAGCCATTCTTTGACCTATGCTGACCTCAATATTGACCTGACATAAAAAGCTCTTCGTATAAAATATATTCGTCTTGTCCAGAGCTTTCGAACACCGCCCGTAATTTTCCTTTAGCTTTCGTGGGGAACGAGATACGGAGGGGAGGGGGCGAAAAACACCCCAGCGGGGCGCGTCATGCAAGGGACCCTAGCGGGGCGCGTATTAAGCCCTCTTCAGCACTATTCTGTAACAAGTAGGACCCTTTTTACCCATCAGGACCCTTTGGCGCTGTCGCAGGGGCCCTTTTGGGGCGCCGCCCCTCCCTGAGCGAAAACCTGGCTACGCCCCTGCCTCAGGTCAGGTCAAGGTCATTTTTCAACCTAGCATAGTCAATATGCATAGTAATCGACTCACAATAGCAATCCAAATGCAGTGGTATGAAAATAAAATATGTATCATCATGTCATACAAAGCTATTGACCTAGGTCTGAAAACTGCTTAAGTAGCTCCAGATGACCTCTCAGAGATCACAGGTCAAAAATTGCAGCATGAACCTGGAAAGGAGCCCAGGATACTTCTACTTGGAAAATTTGAAGGTATTATCAGCTTTATAACAAATATCAGCTTTATTAACAAATACAGTTAATTTCTGTTTTTCTCATGTAATTCCAAAAGAGAGGTTACAGTCCGTACTTGACCTTAGGTCATTGATATAAAAATCCCGGAACATATTTTGTAGAACTCGGTGGGACCATAATGTGTTATAAGTTTCAATCCGATAGATTCACCCATTCCATACTTATGCCACCTTAAACATTTTTTGAGGTGAGGTCACTTGACTTGTACTGTTGACCTGACCTGAGATGACCCAAACTTAAAATTTTGGAGAAAGTTGTGGAATTATCAAGGATAAGGTGTGCCAAGTACGGAGACGCTTCGCGCCACGGTTTTTTCGTGCCGCTAGAAAAATCCGGGGGATGTTCAAACACCCCCACCGGGGCGAAGGTTAACTACTTGCTTGAGTTGGCTGTGACTTGTCGTTAAATCTATACAAAAGTGTTGTGTTTTGGCTACGTTTATAAGATTTGGATAATGTTTTTGCGATTTTTCCTATTTTAGCCCAGTTCTTCTTTTCTGTCAGCGCTTGATTTGAATTTGTCTAGGGCCAAAGGTGCCCAAAAAGTGATATAAATTAAGATATAATAAGTTTTCTGGCTTTGGCAGATCCAGGAGCAGCTTTTGGTGGGGACCAAACCAAGGCTTGGTGGCTAAATTGAGAAAAATAGCAAAAAAGGTATTTTTGAGACAAAAAAGGCATAAACTTGGTCCTTTTGCGGGGCCAAAATATTCTATTGTAGTCTTTTGAGGGCACCATGGCCCCTTTGACCCTCCCTTGGATCCGCTAGTGTTTTCTGGACACGCTAAAAGTGCCCCTTCTCTCCCGGGATGTCCCTCACAGTGGCGGATTCAGGGTGCAAAAAAGGCATTTGCCCCACCCCCTAAACAGAAAAGCTCGGGACAAAACTCTGTTCCCCCCGAGCGATCAACCTCCTTTTGTCTCCGAATCCTTTTTAGTTTATAAGCAAGAAGTTTGGTACTTCAACTCTCAACTTCAAACAGAACCAGTAAAGTTCAGTGAAAATATTGGGCTTTTGATGGGAAAAAAAGTATCTTGAGCCCATATTTTTCGCCCCGAACATTGCAATTTATTTGTTATTGCTTTGCTCTGCTTTTCGCTTGGAAATGCTCGAAATTCTGCCGGCAAAGAGTCATATTGTAGCGCAATTTTTCACTGTGTGAAGTTTTTTTGCTTTCCGACTTTAGGTTCCCCAAATCGACCGGCTAGGATCCGCCCTGGCCCCTCAGGTGGTGCGTCCCCATACTCAAAGTTCAGGCTGTGCCACTGCTCAAAGCACCCAGTTTTCCTAAAAATGCATAGTCCTCAAACACCTGACCGTTTGGTTCCCCAAAATGTACATACCTACAGGACCTGCCACGGTAGCGTGGCCTAATTCGTCACTAATGATAAACTCCTTTTGATAACCCATTTTTCTAATTGCCACATAGTGCACTGCCAGCGTCCTGCGCTCTGACATCGACGGGCAGACACACATAACTACAGCTTCATTTAGTGCCACCCTGCCACGTGCCTTGTGGACTCTTTGGATCCGTGGAGTTTGTGACTTGTGGAGCCATCTATATGTGGGGTTTCCTATTCCTTGCCGCCAGGGGTAAGTGTGGACTTTTTGATCCGGGGACTGTTTAAGTCGTGGACTATCTGTCGTGTGGGTAATATGAATTATGGGTATTAGAACATTTTGAAGGTGAATTTAACTGTGGACTTTTTGAGTCGTGGAGATATTGATGGCGCCCCGAACATTCGATGAGTTGTGTATCCTAAAAGCCTATATCTGCCGTTTTGAATTAAGTTGTAACAATTGAATATTTTTAATTTTCTCGAAACATGATTTCAAGACAATTTTAAGGAAATATTGCGTTTTTTTTAATATCCAGAGAAGTTCAGTTTCGCTTCGATCCAATATTTTCATCTCTTTTACGATTCATAAGCGGTGCAGCTGAAACATTTTCGGCGCATGCTGATGTTCTGTAAAAAAAAAAAGAGGCTAGAGCAAGCGGAAGGAAATTGATTTATTGGTTGCTGATATATGTGGCGGTGGATGCTGCCTTTTTCATAATTGTGATCGAAGAAATGCGTATGTTTTTCTTTTCGGGATATATGTGTTATCATTCTCTTTTGGCCCAGGACAGAGCCGTGGAAATTGTGTACGTCCGAGATTTTGGCATTATGGTCGTATTTTAAGAGCTTCACCAGAATTGCATAGTAATTGCAGGTAAAAAATCTTCTTCCTTTATGTTGTGCCCTGCCAATATATTTGAGGGAATAAAATGTTTAGATTTTCCATACATTGACACAGAATGTGGAAGTCACACAGGCTTCAGTAGTTCTTATAAATATGGTTGAAACATGCCCTTATGTTCCATACTAGTTCACTTCCACCTGCAAAATGTAAGAGTTGAAACAAGGAATTCCAAACCAATAATTTTTCTGGAATGCTGACATAAAAAATTAGGACCAAACCTCTAAGCACTGTGTTGATTTTGACCTATCATTATCTCTCTTAATTCACACTTTGCAGGGATAGTTTGTTTATTATTTTGGGGACTGGTGCTCATTATTCTGGCTTTAGAACTATACAAAGCTTACATGGTCTAAACTCAGAATTTTGATTAACTTTGTAATTTGCTGCTCTACATTGCAAAGGAAAAAAGGATATAGTACCACTCTATTAGGCAATGAGAATTGCCACTTTCACAACAGCACTGAGCATAATACTTATCTTCCTACTTTGAAATTTGTATACATTTGAGCAGAATAGTGATGGCCTCTGACTCATTCCAGAACCTTGAATAGTTGTCTGTCTTGAAACAAGCATGTATTTGCTGTTGTAAATTAATCCCAACAGAATTATTTTACCTTTTGTTTCATTTTTGAAACATGGTCCGAAAGACAAGCTTGTGCTAAATTTTGCATCTGTCTATACATATAATATGTATATAATATACATAATATATATATATATATATATATATAATAATATATATATATATATAATCTACCTTATGTGGGCCCCTAACTTTGACCTTCTCATTGTGTCTACTTCCTCTTAAAGTCTTTACTTATAAGTTAACTTAAACTAATAAACTACAT